>CABFWB010004064.1:15000-66106 GCA_902151455.1 Timema bartmani
CCACCAATCACTGTAACGTACTCCACCTCCACGTCTAATAGCTAGAGGTCACAATAGCCCCCAAGAGTGTTGAAAAACATATAAATATGGCAAAGACTGCACTTGTGCAGTACATTTGAAAATATATTTCACATTCTCAAAGTAAATTATTAATTTATATAAATTAGTCTGGAAGAGAACCAATAACAATCAAAAATTGTATATATAGTAATAAAGAGCTTAAAGAGCCTCTTTTAAAGGATTAACAACGCGCCTGAATCACCATTGGTAATTCAGACTAAACAAATTTAAATTTTAAGATTAAATTTAAATTTAAATATAAATTCTGATATTTATAAAATAGTTTAAACCATTAAACCTTTGGATCCTTACTATAATAATAAAGAGCCTAAAGAGCCTCTATTAAACGGTTAACAACGCGCCTGAATCATTATTGTGAATTCAGACTAAGCAAATCTAAATTTTAAGATTAATTTAAATTTAAATATAATTTCTGTTATTTATAAGTTACACAAATGTTTGACATCCCGACTTAACTCAAACTTCTGTGAGATTATTAATTCCACCACCTTTGAAGTAATCGAGAAGATTCCAACATGTTAATATTTAACATGTTAATAGAAAATAAAGCAATATTACAATACACTACTTGTGATTTCTCACTAAATGAATCGGTAAATGTAAAAGTTATAGCTTATAAACCAACAAAAATTAATTACTTTAATAATTTCTTCAAAGTAAACAAGTCTACATGATCAAATTTTAAGTTCAAACAATTATTGGTAACCACAAGTGCAATAAAAAAATGATATTTAAACTAAATATTCCAAGCTAGAAATAAAATCAAAAGTGGCTACCTATTAACCTCTCTAAAAATTACAAAGAGACTAGCACCCAAGCGGCAAAAGGAAACATTAAGTGTTCCATAAAACAAATTTACTTTCAAAAATAAATCTTCTAGTGATAAATTACAGACGCCTACACTGAACGATTTCAATCACAAAACTAATCTAAGTGTTCAAACACTCAAACCCATTAAAGGTCGTTTGGATTTTAAAAAATTAATAAAATATATAGAGTTTATATATTGCCATCCTGGAGCGATTATATCCAAGTCTAAACCAGGACCTCTCGTGGTTGTGTCGGATATAATAGTCTACCATGTTAGCTGATTATTTATAAGTCTAGAATAGGACTTCTCGTGGAGGTGTCGGATGCAATAGTAAATTATGCAAGCTGACCGCTATCATTATATAGGTCTAGTTGATGGATAAAGAGCTGGGAGATTTTCATATTAAAAATACAACGCTACCTTGCGAACACATGCTAAAAGCATGACTCTCTTGTTAGCAGCTGCCAAACTAGGCACGAGCCCAAGTCACGTACGTAGGCCGGACATCTGGTTAGTTGCAGTTAAACTTGGCACGTGTTCAAGTCACCTAGAATGGACACCTAGTGAACTGGCCATTGAATCTTGGTACGTCCATTCAGTCACATACGCCGGACATCTGGTTAGTTGCAGTTAAAACTTGGCACGTGTTCAAGTCACGTAGGCTGGACACCTGGTGAGTTTGCCGTTGAATCTTGGTACGTCCATCCAGTCACGTACACCGGACTTCTGGAGAGTCGGCAGTTAAAACTTGGCACGACATCAAATCACGTAGGCCGGACACGTGGTGAGTTGACCGTTAAGATTGTAAGTGGCCCGTTTGTCGTCTGGCAGGGCCAATCAGCGCATTTCTGGATCCCCCTATTGAAATACCTTGTTGAACAATCGTTCATAGCTTGACTGTCTTCTCTTCATCATAAACTTCGGTGTGAACAGGTTAGTCATGGAACTCGAGCTAAGCCAGAAGATACAATGAGTGATTAAAGCACATATATTAGACATAGTAAGTTTTGTAATCTTTGATATTGCAAGATGTCTATGAGTATCGGCACTATTCGGAGTGGGTAGTATTAATGTAAATTAATAGTGTTACTATTGCAGGATGTCTATATGTATTGGTTTATTTGGGAGGGGTAGTAACCTTGTAGCACTAACTAGTATTGCTAATGTTACATCACGTCTTGGAGCAATAGCGCTCGGAAGGTAGGGTGCCTGCAGCAGGCATCAGCGCATCCGTGACGAGTAGTTGATGAGAGATGGAAAACATGAAATAATTTACTTCAGTATAGTTTTTTGTTTGTAAGTAACCACTCTAATATAGTTAAATGTGGCCCATCAGTGACGATCACATAACTACATCGGCAAGGTCATGATAAGTCCAATTTTATCCGTTGTTCTTGCAGAATCGGTATATACTTTGTGCGAGGTAGAAACAATTAACAGTTTGAGCTTATTTCAATTAGCCCGGCACAAAGAGTTGGCTGAGCCTCTGGCTGTATCCACAGATGAAGAGGACAGTGAGGATGATTGTGAATGCCCTTACTCTAATCAGTCTTATTCAACAGACCAGGGGGGGTAAGAGATAGAACAATGGATTATCTGCACTAAGTGTCATATTTGGTGCCATGAACAATGCTCAGGGACAAACGATTATAAATAATTTATCTGTGACTTTTGTTTGGAAGCTTGGATGCTCAACGCTGGGGGTAGAAATATTTAAATGAGTTTTCCATGTGACAATTTCTATGTTTCTGAGCTTTAAGGCCTATTAATTTGGATATATTTTTATATATGAATTTTGTAATACAACATTTTTTAAACATAATGGCCTCATATTAAAGCAGTTTCTTAGAATTAAATGCTTGCTTGACATTCATTTACCATGCCTAACATAATTTGAAAGGTAACATAATTGAGAGCCTAATATCGCACACACTGTGCTATTTTTCTTAAACCAGAAATTGATATTTTTTATATATGTATAAAGCCAAAATGCAACCCTGCAATACGCTAGGACACTAACAAATAAAACCAGAACAATGGTAATTGTTTATTTACAGATATCAATGGATTCATAAACTAAGCTTTTTAAAATGGGTGCAACAAAAGCCTAATTTCCCCTATCCTTTGTTTTCACCAACACTCGGCTTAGAGTATTTTTCAGCAACTATTAAAATACATTTAGAAAGTTTATTTTTTATAATATGTCTTTCAGAAATATTTTATTATAATCATCAAATTTTCTTAGTATCCATTATTATAATTTTCAACCATATTGAACTATATATATATATATATTTTTAACAATGTCTGACAAATTTAATTCTTCAACATCATAATATTCTTTTTACTAAATGAATTATCTTATAGTAAATTTTGTCTTTGTAAGACAACATTTTTTTTAAACTTTTTTTTATCGGTAATATCCATCAAATTTTTCTACGTCTAATTTGGGATGAATATTATAAACACCACTGAATAGATATTTACTCCAAATTATTTATATTTTTTTATCGTTACTATTAGAATTTTTATACTTTAAAAACCAGTTTTCATTTAGGATTTGTGGATATGACAAAAGGGAAATATTAACATGCAAATTAATAATATAATACCACATTTTATCCTTACGTTGTTGTTTTATTTATTTATTCTTCACCTTGTTAAAAAATGTATTTAATCGTAGTTTTGTATTACTTTTGTGCAATGTTGTGTCGTCTTAGCATGTGTCCTGGTGTGTTCCCAGTAACCTCTCAACTTATGGTTATCATTGTTGAAGGTCAAGGTAGGCCGTAGTTCACCCACTATGTACCAGATACCTTTCGCATCCTGGAGGTCCCAGAACATTTTAAGAACTCATTTTTTTTACCAACTGAGCAAATATTTTTTTATAGCCAAGGCAAAATTCCTCTCAAAAGGAACGAACAAATGTAACTAGAAGCTAAAGTCTGTTCAGCGTAGGAATTGTTTTCTGAAAGGCCTTTTTCCCTACCAGAAAGCTATTATATAGTAGGATAGTGGTAGGAAAAAATACCTTTCAGAGAGTTATTCCTACCGTGAATGGAGTTTACCAACTCAGCTCTAGCCCAGTCTTATCTGGATATATTTACTGTTTGGTAATTTCTAGTTAGCTAATCTAGTAAATTTAGAAATTAGTATTTATTTTATTTTATTTTGGGATTTTATCCATTCCTATGCTATAAGGCCCCGTATTACTGGGTCACACATAACTACACATAGCACCAACTTTTAAGAAGAAAAGGTTAAAATCGTATGTCTATATTGGTTGACGATAATGATCTTTCAATATATTAAAAACTTATGTCGTTATTAAAATAAGATTATTAATATTCACTGTTTGTGTATTTTTCTTGAAAATATCAATGGCAAACTATGTTTATTTTCAGGGGAGAAATGATTCATTAAGAATTTGTGAAATCCAGTGTTACGATAAGAGAGGGCTTTCATCCAGCTGAGTAAGGATGAGAGGGAAAGTTGGTTATTGATAATAAAAAGTGATGGACAGCAGTGAAACTATGTATAAAAAAACGGGAACGTTTAAAATCCTCAACACAACTCCAAACCTTGGCGTGATTCCTTAATATTTTATAAATTATATATCAGGACTATTCATCATTATAAGTACTGGCATAAATTCAATCATTACAATAATTAGAAGGGGCCATATTGCTAACTGTTTGACCAAAAAATTGTCTACATGTTTTCTATTTAGAATATTTTAAGCAGAGTGAATATTTTTCAAATATCTTACACATATTTTGGCGTCTTGCTTGATCGATGTTAATCATAACGTTAGGACTAGGGCTGGAAGTGAAAATGACCTTTTCAGGAAAAATATCCATTTTTGCCCACGAATTCCCATGTTAGTGCCTGAACAAGTCACAATATATATATATATATATATATATATATTTATTTATTTATTTTAGCACCGCGTTTTACTGCCAAGTCACTCTTAGGACTTAACTGTCTTTAGTAGGATTCTGGTAAGAAGGAAAGTAAAAAAAAAAATCCATCTTTTTGAGACCACCATTGATTAAATTTATATTTTAATATCAGTATTAATTCATAGGTATTGATATTATATATGAAAAGTGACATTAGCAGATCAGCAGATTGCCTTGAAGTATGCATATGTGAAAATGGCTACAATAACTTTAATAACTGTCTAAAAGGTTATTTTTATCTAAATCAAAATGTATTTAGGCCCACAGTTGAAGAAATTATTGTCCGTAGGTTCCAAGCTCTTACGCATTCCCTACCGTTTTGGCAAATAATGGTACCTGGTTAAAATAGCCTTATTACTAAGCCAATTTAATAATATATTAATTTATTAGTTTTTTCTTGTAAACGCAAACAATGAGAAATCCTGAATAAAGCCTTTAAAAGTTATGTTTCTTTGTTTGTTGAAGTTTAGTTATTTAGAAGGAATGCTTTTGTCTTCATTTGAACCGTTGGACAAAGGGACACCTAGGCTTAAACGTTGAAAGGTTTCTAAGGTTGTGTTGCGTTAATATTACCTTGAAACTTTGTAATTATCTTTGCTAATAGTTGTGGCTGAGGCCAACAGCTAGCTTTCTCAGATGCAAATAACAAAAACAAAAACAACAAAAAACGCAAGGAAAATTAACTTTGGCAACATCAAGTCTAGGTGTAATCTAGAAACGCTTGGGCTGCATGTGGTTTTAGGAACTTAAATACTTGTTCTCTAAATTATAAATTGGCTAGAGAACCACAAGGCAAAGGTCCGAAAGGTCCGGAAACAATTACCTTCTGAGGCCACAAATGGCTTGTGTGGAAAAAAGCCCTTCCACAAAGATCAAGGCTCTGTCATAAATTAAAATGTAAGCTTTATCAATTTTATGAGAGCAAAACAATTGTTGAGCACCTACCATACATTTGAAACACAAAGTATAGATTGCCAATTTTGAAAGAATTAACTATTTTATTTTTGATTTTTCATTCGAAATGAGTATATGCTCAAAGTCAAGATAAATAACGGAAGTCCCCGAATAGTTAATTGGAAAATGAACAGATAGTGTTCTCATCCACACATAGGCGCAACATTCTCTTGGCCTATATAAAATAGATAATTAGGGAAGCGTAAAGACAAATTCAAAAACTTTTAACAGCCTTTCCAACGACAATGTTCTTCAGGCTATTTTACAAATATTCTTGCTCCTGGCAACGCATCAAGCCATTCGTAAGTGAGCACAGGCATCCCTCTTCATAGGATGAGGAAGTCAGTTTTTCACAAGGGTCGAAAATTTCGTGAAGAAAATCCTCACTTCAAACTACCTTGCAGTGGGAGCGTATCGAGTAGGACATGTTCTGAGAGTGACCACTACTTTCTGATCCAAAAGTTCATAGGACAAAAAACAATCACAGCAACAGCACAGTGCCAAGAAAACACAAAACTCTAGGATAGAACGAATAGGTCAAGTATTGATATGTTATACTATTTTTGTGCTCAGCCCGTTTCAGTCAGCCCAGTCAAAGACGTGCAGAATTTAACTGATCTACTGATCTACATTGAAATAACACAATACTAAACCTTTACAAGCTGAAATTAGGAAGAAGCATTTCTTTATTAACGCTAGCGGACTAACTGATTTACCCTCAACTTATCAAATCAGAATAATACTTGTGTGTGTGTGTGTGTGTGTGTGTAATGGAAGCAAACAAACTAAACAACTAGCTGGGACTTGGTCTACATATATTCCCACCTTATGATAGACGCATACATGCAAATTAATTCATTTATACAGTATTCTTCTAAGTGAGGCAGGCAGAAGTGATCAACTCATTTCTCACTTAATTAGTCAATTGAATAAGGTCTTGGATGCAATGAATTACGGTTGACGGCTACTAGCTCGTTGGTATGGATCATTAAATATATTTAGACACAAAATACCAGACACATTGAGCTGATGTCAGCTGGTTACTTTCATAGCTAGACCGCGGGAAGTGTGATACATTTACCTCTGATCAGCGGCAGGCCACTAGAAGTGTGATGAAAATATATTGTAAATTAAAGCAAACCTTGAGTTCAACAAGCTCAATATTAGGGTATTGTTGAATTTTGGAAACCACATTTTTTCGTAGAATATTTGTATGCGAGCTTGTATGAGAACAATGTAATTTAATATGAATGTATGGATCTTGATTTTTAAAATTACTTGGACAAGTATTTGCTTTAAATAAATCATCCGAAAAACAAAAACACAATGAGAAAAGAAAAATCAATGTTGTCTATTGCTAGAATTTTAAGCCTAACTCAATAACAGGTGTCTATAAAATAAATATGTGGTTATTTGTCTTTTCTTCCGGAAAAGTGGTCAAGGTCATTGTCATTCATCATGTGTGGCCTATAACAGCTGGGCGCTTATGAGTAAATAAACCAATATAAACAAAAGATGCTACTGTCAATAAATGTTCTATCTTCAAACAGGTCTAAGCAAGTGAAAGCATATGGTTGATCAATATGACCCATGACCATATATGTTTTTCACCTCCAGCTAAAGAGCATTTAAAAATATTTACTAAGAAACTTTGACAATACGAGGTTTTCACCTTCAGTTAGACAGTATTTAAAACCTGTTTGGTAAAATGTTTTGTTATGAAGTCAATTTGATTGATTATTCATTCATGCATGACCACTTCAAAGCAGTAATATCAAATGTTGAAGTCAATCTAAAATGGATCATACTGGTTTGGGATTGAACAAATCAAAGAGACTTTATAATTAAAACAAATAATTTTACTCTCAGGAAATATTAAATTTGGTGAAAGTTAAATTTTAAACCAGTTTGAAACCTCAATCAACTATATGATAAGATTCATGTTCTTTTGGAAAAGTCTTATAAAATTGGCTACAAAATACTATTGGTTGTTATTCTATTCATATTATCATAATGTAATTTCATCGATACAGAATATTTTTGTAATCCTGACAGTTGGTGTCACAAACTTCCAGAGCTCAGTCGACATTTCTACATAGTGAACAAAACTCAACGAACAGATTCAGCGTTGTCTCGTCAGTCATTGAAAGACCGTCTCTCGCCGAAGGTGAGTGTTTAGTTTTATATCACGAGAGAATCGAAAAATTAACCAGCTTTGTTGTTTGGATTTAGCATTGTAACTTTTAAATCTCAACCAAATTGAAAACTTGAGATTTTTTATTATAAATTTAATGAATTTCATGCTCCACCCTTGTATCGACACTAGGTTTATGCAGCTACAACATTCGAGTTTTAATATGTGACTTTTAAGTTGATTATAGGACTTCGTTGAAAGGATTAACTGTATGATAATCGTTCCAATTCACCCATTATGTCCCTTTTATTAACCAGGATATCAGGGCCTTGGCCCAGTGATACCGCTTTCGATTGGATGCTTAGAATGAAAAATGAAACAATGGAAAATAAAGGTAGCATTGCTGTGGCTAAAATAAATTTAAAATTGACACCATTATCCATTAAAACATCTTTATAACATTAAATTCTTTTGTTGTTTAGCTTGTAATGTCGAATTTTTTTCATAAAATTACTTGGTGTGACATTTATTATATTTTCATTTTAACGTAGGTATACATACTCTGTGATTCAAGAAGTAGAAATTTGTAGCCACGTTAATTTCCAAGTATGTTTATAGTCTGCTACTTTAAACTACTTTTATGACTCAATTACGATACTCATTAACGCTCATTAGATCAGCTCACTGATTCTTGAACTAACGTGTCACTAACCTAAAGCCCGAAAATATTATGACAAGTAAGACATAACATTACCTAACCTATTGAAATTTACAACAAAGAAGTAAAATACTCGTCAAAATCAAAAGGACACCCCTTATTTGCTTTTATTTTGTACTAGCTTTTACCCGTCGCTGCTTCGCCCGCAATAATTGATAAAATCTTTTAATTTTTAACTAATCCGTTTTGGTCATAAATCAAACGTTATTTTTTCAAATATCTATGCGTTTTTATCATCTCTGGCTGTAAATAATATTTCCTTATTATGCTATCTCTACTTTAACATTTTAATTATAATCACATTCATATTTACTCGTAAAATTAAAATCACAATATATCTCATGTATCTCTTATATACGAAAAGTTTAAACATTAGTATTGTAAAATTAATGTAAAATCACAGGTTGGGTATAGTCCTATATGTTATTCCAGGACATACTCTACCTACGTACCAAGTTTCATTCGAATTCATTCAGCAGTTTTGACGTGATTGAGTAACAAACATCCAAACATCCAAACACACAAACTTTCGCATTTATAATATTAGTAAGACAGAACTAATATTTATTTAAACGCTTTTATATGGAATAGCTATGTATTAAAAATTTATCTTTTGTTACCAAACTATTTTTACGTTGAGGTTTCAATTTGACGAAAAACCTTTTTTAGGTGGAAATGAAAAGAAAATAAAGATATATTTTAAGGAAACACAATATTTACAAAAATAGTACTCAGTGTAAGCCCAATTTTTTGAAAAGAATTTCTAGCTGAATTAGAAATAACAATCAGAAAACCGATCAAGCAAAAAGAACAACAAAATAAAATAAACCCACTCCGGTAGCCGTATGGTCTAAGGTCCTACTTTGACAATCGACTAAACTGCCAATAACGGAGAGATCGTGGCTCGATCTCAGTCAGGTGTACTGAGGGTAGTTTTCCTAAATGATTTCCCACTCTCTCTCTCCACAGAAGTGTGGGTACACTTCCTTTAAATTCGTTTTACTCATAACTAGTCCACTAACGTAATTAGTAAATAACCGTGTAACCTGAATATGTAGTAAGATGCTGTGCTAAAAAAATCATATTTTTTTAAATAAATTGGCCGTAAAATATTTGACTAAATGAAATATATTTTTAGTTAAACAAAATTCCGTTTCATAAATGTTTTGGAAGTTCTAATAAAATTACTCGTATTATTGACTAATATTTTAGGTAATATTATTAGTTCATGAGCTCTATTACCAAGTTAATTTGCCAGCTGATTGAATTGAAGGTTATGTTTGGTGGTGTAACGGGTGATAAGATATGTTTGCTGGCATTCAAAGCTAAATTTGGCAATTTGATACTAGCGTTTTTGATTCTGGGGATATGTGTTTAATATTTTTTTAATAGTGGTTTCAATCAGGGAGTCAAACCCAAATACTTCTAGGTTCTGGTTCCTATTCCGGCTCTCCAAACAAAATATTGAAGATTCCAGTTATGATTCCAGTTCTAAAAAAATTAAAAGATCCTGCTCCATTCGATTCTTTATTAGTTTTCGGTTTTTAAACATTTATGTTTACTAAGCTTAGTCCAATTAAAATATTTGTAAATAAGACATAATATACTACAACACGAGTTATTAATATAAAAAACACAAATAATTTAGGAGTTTAATAACAACACAATTTATTTAAAATTCAGGGTTCCATTTGAACTGGAGATTATTTTACTTAATTTTATTTTTGTTTGTCAGAACCACAAAAAATAAACAAAAAACGACCTCTGTGGTATAGTGCTTAATTTCCTAGCTCCAGATCCAGAGGCCTCGGGTTTGATCCCCGGAGCTTCCAGATTTTCTTTAGAGCAATAGGTCTGAATGGAGTCAAGCTCAGCCTCGTGAGGACAAATGAGGAGGTACTTGAATAAATAAGTAGTGGCACCAGTCTAGAAAACTGAGACTAACGGCAGAAGGGTTTGCTGTGCTGAATACATGACACTATCTTCGCCAAAAGATGGAAGATGGAGGTCACTCGTTTGGTATGGTTTATTGTAGGCTGATGTCATGAAACTGTATTTTATACCTTTTGAAAATAATTTAATTTAATTTTTAAATTAATATTTAAAAAATATTATATTTTAAGAGTATTTTCAATTTAAATAAAGTTAAATAAACTATCTAAAGCTGGTTTAATGCAACCAAACCAGTTACTTACCATATCGGAGGCAAAAGGAAATATTGTAGACATATATGATTTGTTAGAAAGGTTATGAAGAATATCGTAGACGTGAATGTCCAAATGAACACGGTAACACTTTACTAAACAAGACTATATAAATGAATATAGCACACGACACTACACATGGCGATATTCAAGGTAACGAGCATCCAGCAAGACAAAGACACAAAATTGGTAGGAGGTTGTGTGCGCATTCATACCGTCATGAATGTGGGTATGCGCATGCGCAGAGGAAGACACTAGTTGTGAGCCGAGACTTGTAAACAAAAGTTATCATTGTAACTTGTGGTGTTGTCCTTGCTCAGAGCAAAGGACTCCTGACACTTCCCCTCGAGTCAAGGATCACGAGAAGAAATAATATCTCTATGTCATGGTAGCCATCCCAGCAGATTTTGTGCACCAAGTATGCTTTGATCTTGGCAAAGCCTTGGTCAGAAAATCAGCTATTTGATGCTCAGTCGATATGTGACTCACAGTGAAAGACTTGTCCTGCAGCGTGTCCCTGACAAAATGGTAACGGATGTCAATGTGTTTGCTCTTGGAGTGGAATATTGGGTTCTCGGCCAGTCTCAGCGAGCTTTGGTTGTCACAATAGATTGTTAGATCTGCCAATTCCTCAAGGCCCAACTCACGGATAAAATGTTGTATATATAAATGGACTCTTTTACACATTCTGATAAGGCCATATACTCGGCTTCTGTGGTGGACAGAGCCACCGTCCTTTATTTCCTAGAGTCCCAAGAAATTGGGCTTCCGTTGAACGTGAATAGATAGCCTGTATAGGATCGCCTATCCTCAGCGCAATTACCCCAATCGGCGTCTACAAACCCTTTCAATTTTTCAGGGTCTGTCCTGTAGGTTAGTCCGACATCTGATGACCCCTTCAGGTACCTGAGAACCCGCTTGGCTGTTTTCCAATGACTTGCCCCATAACAGTTGTTGAATTGACCCAGGTAGCTGACAGCGAAAGCAATGTCAGGCCGGGTCGATGTGGACAAGTAAGTAAGAGCGCCTACCAGTTCACGATAAGGGAGCTTCTCATCTTCTTCATTTGGTCCCTGACTTCCCTTCAGTTTTGCACATGAGTCGATAGGAGTACTTACTGGTTTACAGTCGGTCATGTTAAAACGAGCAAGAAGTTCCCGTACATAACCTTGCTGTCGTAAAGAGATGTACCCATCACCCTGGTCAATCTCAATACCCAAACAACACTTCGCGTAACCAAGATCCTTTATCTCAAAATGTTTACCCAGCTCCAATCCTAGGTAAGTGATTGTTTTTGGATTTTTAGATGCAATTAGAATATCATCTACGTATGTCGCTATCAATGTTGCATCTTCCCCTGAACCGATTTGGAACAAGCACGGATCAGATTTAGTGGGAGTGGCGCCAAGTTTCTCAAGGGTTTGATCCAGCTTGTTGTACCAACTCCTGCCCGCTTGGCGCAATCCATACAGGGACTTCTTCAGAAGGCACACTTTATTACCTTTGCTGAATTCTTTCAACATGATCCTGGCCTTGTTGCCGGTCGGGCTATTACCCTCGGAGTTTATGATGCTCTCCAATACCTTCTCATAATTTTTCGGAGTCTCCATATGGATTTCCTCTTCAAGTTCGCCGTTTAAGTAGGCTGTAGTGACGTCAAATTGTCTGACCCTCATGCCGAATCGCGCTGCCAGCGATAACATGAGGCGAATGGACCCGATTCGTGCTACGGGTGCAAAAGTCTCTGAAAAATGAATGCCAGGTCGTTGGTTGAATCCTTGTGCTACCAACCTTGCCTTCTTCTTCGCAAATGTTCCATCGGGTTTAGACTTGTTGCGCAGTACCATGCGGCACCCGATGACTATTCCTTGTTCAGGTCGATCGACAAGCTTCCATGTATTATTTTTAAGAACTGACTTCATCTCACTTACGATAGCTTGGAACCATTCTGAAGCATCAGGACCCATCATTGCTTGATTCATCGGCACTTCAGAGATGAAGGTTTGCTCGACCTCCTCGACGATTTCAGTTTGTTCAGGGATACTGGGGTGAAAGATCTTCCTTGGCCTTCCCCTTGAGCCTGTCCTTACAACCATTGGTCGACCGCGTCCTCTTCGCTGGTGTGGAGTTTGAGCTTCGATGATGTCGTTATTGACAGTAGGTCTAATCTCTAGTAGTCTGTGTAGAGTGACGGTGGGAACGGTAGCAAGAGAACATCAGTCAGAGTCTCTAGCTCTCTCTAGCTCTACATACGCGAACAAATAGACTAGCTGCTCTTGGGGGAAATGATGAAGGCTAAAGTGTCGTGGGATACAACCAAAAACAGTAACATTGATTTTATGTTTTGAAAGTTATCCTGAATAATGAAATGTTGGCATTAAATAATATTGAGATAGGAATAAAAAAAGCAAAGCCTGAATCTTTGAAATGGTAGAGGCAGAAGATAGCAGGAAATGGCATAATATTCTGTTCCAAATGAACTCGGAAATAAGGAAAATGAAGGAAAAGAAAAGTGGCGATGGAGCATATGACATAATGTAGAAAAGTAATTGGGAATTCTATGACAGTTTACAGTTCATGGTTGGAAATCATGAATACAATCAATGCATTGGAAGTATGGGTAGTACATACCTCTTTTGACCAGTTACTGATAATGAAGTTTTAGTTTTTGCTAAAATAGTTGTTGGAAGGTGCCCCCAATAAACAAAATACAACAATATAATCTATTTCCATGCTAGGCTATAACTTCCTTATCAGATTAAATACATTGTGTGCATTGACAAACTGTACAGGAACACCTTATAATATAGCTCTCAAATCGCATGTAATTCCACTATAAATATACGGATCAGTCCTATTATGGAACGCTAAACTACTGTATTTTGCAATTTCACGTATACTGTCTTACATAAAAAAGGTTCAGTTCCACTTTTTCCTAGTGTCATACCTATAAATATTTACTATAAAAAATATTCAGATTATTCTATTGAAACTTTATAATGTTCCACAAAAAACAATTAAAATTGTTTTCATCCAGGAACTATTTCACGGGAAAAAATATATAATACTAATATTCAATGGTTTCATGAGATTATTTCCAATACTCTTATATGTGTTTATATTGGCACACAACTTCGCCTTCCTTAGACAAGAAGAATTATCTGAACTGTTCCCGGATCTTATTGGCATTTCTGGCAACTGACCGTCCTAGAGGATAGAACGTAAGTTTCAGGCATTCATTTTACATGTACCATGAATGAAACCATTTGCAGTTTAACAGTCAAATGTGCCAGGTGGTGCATATACATGTGCAGTACGATCATCTATATCTACTCCTGTACCTCAATATTCAACCCATGAACGTTCCAACCAATCTTCAGGATCTACTTACTTTGTACCTTATAACAATTAATCCAATCAAGCTAGTGTAAATGTAAGTACTCGAACTAATTTATATGAGACGTATGATACTTCTTACTTACCTTCATATAATCGTCTTTGAATACTTCAAACAATGCCTTGCGTAGATCAGGTATGATTTTTGAAATTGTATCCGGTATCCAACACAAATACATGAGTGAATAGTAGCTGTCTCCTGTAGAGTAGAACAAATAAATAATTATTAAGTATTATGTTCACTATTTTCACTTATGTTTATTAAAGGATAATGTCATGAATTTTCTGTGTAAGACTTACAAGATGCTAGAAATCGTAGTGTCAGAGTGAGCCTTTCTGATACCAATATTGCTTTTCTGAGATGTGTATCTTGTTTGGTTATCTTAGGGGCAACCTTTTCCAACATATATTTGTAGTCCTTAGGAGACATTAGCAAGAAATTTGAATGTGTATCTCCGTACTGAAACTTCCTTAGTAACTTCCCATATGCACCTTCCTCGTTTCCTCTTGCTATCCGCTTCCTCACCAATGACCTAATTTTCTTACTCCATTGTCCTTTCCGTATTTATGATATTACAGCCACTTCTCTGATACGCGTCATTTAACCAATTTCTCAGAGTACTGAATACGAGGCCAATCTACCTAGTTGCACTTTAGCCCGAGAGTCCAGTGTAGCCTACATATCAGATTAAGAAGTCCAGGTAGAGTCGCTCTATGGTAGTCTAACTTAATGCTCGATAGAGTAAAATTCGGCTGCAATCTACACAAACTTTAGAAGAGCTCACACTAGATTAAATGCTGTCTAGCTAGATTTTAATTCACAGTTTATTCGTACCTTTAAACAATTTACTTTTTGGGTTTCTGTTCTGGTTCTCGTTCCTTAAAAATATCTGTTAATTTCGGTCATCGGTCTTGGTTCCAGTTCCATTTCAACTCCCTTGTTTCAATAGGGGTTATTATAGTTAGTAAAAATGGAGACTATGTCATAAACGATAAGGTGAGATTTATAATTATTAAGAAGGGTTGATTCAAAGAGATATATATTGAGACATGTATTATAATAAAGACAAAGAGTAGCGTAGCTAGACACAGATTAATGAGTCTTTCTTATTTACAAAATACAAAAAACACGGTCAACTTCAGGGTGTAGTTTTATCACAACACAAGTGTAACGTTTTCAGTTGAAGTAGCTGTACATGAACTGTAATTTATCTTGCTCTTGAATTGGAGCCTTTCCACCATCTGCTTGTTCCTGAAAATCTTCGTCCTTCAAGTTCAAATTTTCCATTTTAAAACCATGTAGTTGTCTGGGAGTCCTCTTGACATTTTAAAAAGGGCTGACTACACAGGCGTTGATGAATTTACATGCAAATATGGGCATAGTGTTACTGAGGCCATGGAATTTTTCCTTAAGGTATCCTTTTGCGCACTCTATCACACTTCTTATTCATCTGCTGAGACTTACATTCAACATTTTGGATAACAGGAGATATTAGCCAAGATTTAAAAGGATAGGTGAAGTCTCCCAGCACACCTCCATCAGGAAATTATCAATATTTTGATAAAATTTACTTTTACCATAAAGCATTAATACTTGTTTCAACAATACAATACTATAACTAGGCAAAATATACTCATAAAATAAGACTAATAATAAAGATATATATAGGATTTTATTATACTTGTTGCTTTATGAAACAGATAAGTAACTATACTAATAAATACAACTCTTGTTTAGGAACCGTTCACTAGTAGGTAACTGATAATATTTGACAATATTATTGCTAAACAAAATAATAATAATAATATTAACCTTTTTTTTTCTAATAATGCTAGAGTAAAACCTTTTTGAAACAGGACCCAGAATGTCAGTAATGAATTTCAATAGGGTTATATTTTGATAATAGGCGAAGAGAATACATATATATTGGAGTCAGTTTGAGTGCGATTTGCGACGTGTGAAGTGTTTACGTACACATCATTTACGCTGAAAGGCAGCTGTCTTACCTTGACGGATAACACTATGACCCTATATTATAGAATATACCAGAGTGGAATAATGCAAGGTAAGCTTGCTACCGTACCGGGTAAACAAAGGGTGCATACATACAAACCAATGGACAACTGCACATAACCCGCTTTGGTGGCTGCATAATTGAAGATACTACACTCGTAATAGACTAGACTGCCAATGACGGAGAGCTCATGGTTCGATCCTGACCAGGTGTACAAAGGGTGGTTTTAGTAAAGGTATTCCCACTCTCTCCACATAAACGCGGGTACACATCCTCTAAATTCAACCTTCCTCATCCCTAAACCATTAGTGTAATTAGTACATACGCATAAAGCCCTAATGGGTAGTAAGAGATGGTGCTAAAAAAATCATACAGAGCAAACCTCTCTTACGTTCTTTGACATTAGGATGAAATTCACTTTAACGTTTTTACTAACGTTAAATTTCTTTGAGAAGATATACATTTGAGTGTGTGCTGCAAGATACTTTTGAACAGTTGAGCTCATTTTATTGAGCACATTGACAAGAATGCACTGAGTTAGAATGGAGTACACCTAGTTACGCTGAGGTGTAGTGCTATAGGATTAGAAATAATACACCAACTGAACAGAGGAGAGTTGTTTATCAATGGGCAAGTTTCAGATTGTACCTTAGAGGGGAAAACGTCATTTGTTGAGTAAAACATGAGAGCAGTCCAGAGCAAGCTTCTACCTCATTTCTTCCTTGCTGTCAAAATGATAATATTTAGGAATAAAATCAAATCTTTTCGTTAAAGAACAAAATTTGAAACAAAGCTTTAAAATATTAAATAATTGCTTTATACTCAAACAATGTTGATAAAATGGTTTTAATAAAAGTTGTGTTTTTAATAAAGATCCATTTACTTTACAGAAAAGGGCGTATACAAGAAAATGTGAGAAATGACTGCGATAATCCTGACGATACATCTTTAAAGAGAAATCTCTCTCAAATACACGTTGATCAGTAAGGTGGGAATCTTGCGGATCACTGTTGACTTCATACTATGATTTCTGCAAGCATATATAGCAAATCTAAGAAAAAGTAAATTCAGTGTTTGATAACAGAATTTTAACAGTATTCTGGACGGAAATATTGGAACATTTTGATATGACTAGCAAACCCTAGCAAAATATCTCTTCCAAATTAAGCTGTGCTTTGTGGCTACATATCGTTTGCCCTTTTATGAAATAAAAGTAATGTATAGTACAATTATTATTGTGATGTGTACCAACATGATATTTGGGGATAGTAGAAATGAATCTTTCATTTTAATCAAAATAGTGATGACAGTGTGTTGTTTGACTCCAAATCAAGTACTATGGTAAACGTATACTTACTAATTATTGATTAGAAGCCGATCTGTCTATGAAGAAATGCTGCTTTCTTAGACGTTGACAATCGATCTTGTTTTCTGAATACATTCTTTCGGTGTCACTTTAAGATAATAAATACAAATCTCAATATTCTATTGATAACCATAATTATAATCTTTGAAAGGATTTCACTAAACAATATTTAAAATATCAAGAATTTGATACTTAATTTTTGAAAAGATTCACTTCATTGCTATATAAAATTACTATCATGTTTATTGAAGTTTTATGATTTATTATTAAAATATCAATTTATTTTATAAACACATTATTATTGTTTTGATACAATGAAAATGTTAATGAACGTCCATGACAATATTTATTTTAGAACAAATATATCTTAATCAAGAGATTACGGATTATAAAAAAATAATAATTTTAATTAATTCATAACGCCTTAGTAACCATTAATATAAGGTTATATACATAGCCACATATTATCTGTAGTTCTTAAGAATGCACTTGACATAATTGTGGTGGTTTAAGGCCGTATATATAAGTACGATTCGATGGTAATCAAATACCCCATTTAACCTGAACCAGTATATGTTTATTTCCATGTTTCTAGGAAGTAACCTTCTACCGTTACCTTTGTGAATACTTTCCTCAGAAACAAAGTCACTATTTCGAGCTATTGTCCCAACCTCTCCTTTATGACGTATTCAGCTTTTGGAGCTCTCCATATTTTAATTGTTTTGAACGTCTGGTCTATTTCTGTTCAATCATTCGGTACAGCGAGGGAAACAGTTCAAGTATGGGACCTGAACGTAAAGTCTGACAACTACTCTTACATACCTGGGGAAGGCTTTGTCTTGTGATTAGTTATTTGGTGTGAATTGGTCTTAAAACAGTGGACAGTAGGCAAAATACTTAGTCTTCCCGTATGCACTGTACGTAGTCTCCCGTCTTCAAAGAATAACGGGAGGTTTTTGTTTCGATTCCAACGTCTTAAACTATTTGGATGGATCAGTAAGTTCTTCCGGTAGATTAATTCAAAAAAAAAAAGTAAATAAAATCTGAAAGGCGTTAGAAATTAGTGGGATGAAAAGTAAGTTTCACACGGATACGGATTTATAGTCAGATGGAGTTACGACTGTTTTCTTTTGTTAGTTTGCTGATCCAATTTTAGTTTTACAATATAAATCGCCCTTGGCAGAGACATCTCGGTGTGCAGATAGGCAGCCTAGGTTCTCATTGGCCAACGTGTGTTTGGGAGTCGTGTACGTTGCAGAGATACGTAGCTCATGTTGTGTTGCTGGAACTTTTATAGACTTAGTTTCAATGTGATCTAATCCGGGTATAGCCGTTTGGTAATGTAAAATATTAATTTTACCCAACATTGTAAACTCTCTCCTGTATCTTAATGTTTGTTGAGCCTGTGCTTGTCATAACCGCAGAACGTGAAGCCTTTTGGTGTTTTGAGGTTAAGTTTCGAAGACTAGATCAACATTCATCACCTTACGTTTATAAAAGGAGATTGGCTGAATGCCGAGATTGGACTACATAAACTGCTCTTGACTAAATGTAGCCAATTTATAATTTTCTGAGAGAATGGTTAACAGCCCCGAACAGGAACTTAACGTTTTAGACGACTCGTGGTCCAAGGTTAGTGATCGGAGGTGAACGAGTCTTAACGACCAGAGATGACTTTAATCTCGTCATTTTGGCAAATCTTAACAAAATATACTCTCAAACACTCACACATACATAATATGTTATCTCTTTTTAGACACAATTATATTTGTATACAAATATTTGTTACATTTGTATTCATTATGTACTCCGTTTTGCTGAATGGTAGCAAGCAGTCTTACCTAGGACGATTACAATGTTACCCTATCTTTTAACCTGCACCATATTATAATCCTTCAAGGTACGCTTGTTAGATTTCAGGGTAAAAGGAGTGTACATATATAGGCTATAGACCTATGTACATATTTATTTATGTGTATGTATACATATGTGTGAATATACACATATATATATTTATGTATATATATATGTGTGTGTGTAGATGTATAAATGTACATACGAATGTGTAAATAAATATATAAAGGGAAAAATATTTATTCATATATATATATATATATACAGTATATATAAGAATTTTGGTTGTTAATATGGTCCACATTCTTTCAAACGTAACCAAACACATTCTCTTAATGAAATTGGCCTTGGACAAGACCTAGCATCTATCAAGCTGTGTCAGCTGTTTCTCAGTAACAGAACTCATGAGTTGGAAAGTTTATTGGACAGAAATAAAACGAGCTCTAATATGAGGTCTCTTAAACTTTTTCTGACAGTTGAAAAATGACAAAAATTAGTTCTGTATACATCCACTACCCAAATATGTTTAACAATTTGAATATGGATGTTACTTTATGTATCATAATGCAAAACAAATAAACGTATTTACTATTGGATGAAAAAAAATATCTTTTTTAATTGCCAATAAAGGTTAAATTTATTGTCAACGGTCCATCAGAAAAGTTGTAAGGTATTATTTTTGAATGTGTATAAATAAAAAGTGATTAACTATTTACTGATTAAAGTCCTTCCCACAGGCGAGCACGTTGATTAAGGCATAATAGTTCCTCTTTTTTTTTTGTTTACTAGTGAAATAAAAGTCAGGGTTCGAATCCTGGCTGGGTATAGGCCAGTAAGGTGCCATGTTACAAATAGTTTCCCACTTTTCCACCATAAAAATAATTTTACTCTAAATTCTACATTTATTATACGTTTAACTTTTAATTAAAATGTATTAACAGAACAGACGGTAAAAAAAAATTAGAGCGTGAAACTGCTAAAACTTAAGTATATAACCCAAGAATATTTCATCAATAAACGGCCAAAAGTTGTCATTTAATCAAGTGTTTTATCGTGCAATAAAATTTAAAAAAATTAAATAAATAACAATATTAGTAACAATAAAATTAATCTTTTACCACGCGAGCCACCGCTTGAGAATGACTTATTGAGCTCTAGTAAGGAAATAAGTATAATGAAGCTTTTTGTACACAGCGTCACTGCTACATTACGTTAGAAAATTACACCTGGACACGAGAATCGAACCCGAGGCCCACAACCTAGCTGACAAATTCTCTACCACTGAACCATCCAAGACTTGTGCCATGGCTCAGAGTCATTAATCCTCATAGTTTAAGGCAGTATATGATGGACGTTTGGAATTCATCGGCTACTTGGAGCTATCGCTGAAACCACAGGTACCGGTGACGCGTTATTCAGCTTCATGCTTACACTAATCGTCCTTTATGATACTGTACATGAAGCACACTAACAAGTCGTCGGGGGTTGTGGTATCAACTATAGTTCCAAGTAGCCGATGAATTGCACACGTTCATAATAAATAAACTCGTCATTAAGCTATAAATGAAAAAAATGATCCAGAGAATGGGATGAATCTTTATTAGATCAGCGATAGAGCACTGGCATGCTAATTTAAGAGTACTTTTTCAATTCTCATGCCATGATGCAATTCTTCAACTAGTTGTCTTAAATTATTGGAAAAGCCAATAAGTGAAAATGGTGCAGAATGTATTTTAGACAAAATTAATGAAAACTCCTACAAAATGGAAACTATTTACGATTTTTTTTATTTTATATAGATACTTTATTTTATTACTAGTACTGTTCTGTATAGACCCAAAAAATAAAGTACCAAATTTAATAAATAAATATAAAGGTTACCAGAAAAATGTTTGATTAAAACAAAACACAATATTATACTAGAAAAAGAAAGAAGTAATGTAAAAAAGGTAGAAAAATAACGTTACGAGATTTTAGGAAATCTGATCTGTCATTTCCTATCGTATAGCAATATTAATAATAAATAAGATCAGTCATTGAAAAAGTTTTCCTTTTATGGGCTTTAATTTTAATTTTAATTTTCATTCATTTTGTGATTTCGTAGACATTTTAAATGCGTTTGATTAACATTTTCTAAAATTTAATTTTTTCCCCCAATTACGATTATTTATTATTAGACATTTGAAAAAGCCCAGAAATTTTATTGGAATATTTTTACACACCGTATGGAGAACTTAAAAAAAAAATTCAAATAATGTTTTAGCTATTTATGAATCTCAGGGACATATTTTACTAAATTATACAATGTAAGTAGTGTTTCACAATGCAAAAGGTATTTGTGTTTAATACATGAGGTTATTTGTATATAAGATTTGAACGATCTTAACACTAATGAAACATCATACAAAGTATCTCCTATATATCTCCATATATATAATGTTCAGAAATCAAATTTTTAATTCTTCGTCATCACTGAAAGAAAAACGGAGATTAGTACCTTGTTGCTTCTTTGCTCCCATTTCAAACAAATTGACTTTAATACAAATGACCTCAATAGACCTCAATAAACACACACACACACGTCTTAATGCGCTGCGCAAGTTTCACTTGACTGCTTCAAAAGCAATAGGGATGTTGCATCGCGCGCATCAGGTTGATGCACTACGCATTACGTCGTTAAGGAAACCACAAGTATTGTTCAAGTTCCAAGCGCATTGCGTACTGCGTTGCACATGTACTGCGTCGCTAGGAAATCTTAGCTTACTAGTGGCACCATTGACACACGCCACGAGCGGCGCAGTAGACACACGATCTAACTTTGACTAAAAAGTAATGAAGGATGACCGCAGTATGTGTTCCCTGGCTATCCTTAAATAGACAACCTCACTCTACCACTACAGCCCCATATGTTACACCGTTTAATAATAATACAATGTAGTGAAGGAACACTTATATTGGGTAAGGAAACAGGGAGACACTAATAGGGAAAGTCAATTTAAATTCATTTGTTTAATACATTGTTTAAATACACAGGGTGAGTTAATAACCAAGCCCTAAGATTAATTTCGTGAATATAACAGAACAGGGTACTAATAGCTATCGTACATTGTTTTGTAATATTGAATTGTAAACTTCCAAAAACAAATATTTTAATTATTTTAGTCAAGAACATAAAATTTAGTAAACATGATAAAGCCTTAATAATATCAAACCATATGGTATCATTATTATATATTAATACCCGAATGGGACTACAGTTTAAATCAATATTCTGTGCCAACACTGCACTTTAAACTTGAATCAGATCTATTATATTGAAAGTCCGTACACAGTTGGCATATCCAGGTAATTAAGTTTAGTCTTAGTGGAAGTTGAGTAACCTAACCCCAATAAGTAATGCCCCAAACAATGGTTATTACGTAAGAGTAATCAAAGCCCATACTAGGACATACAAAAGCCCAGAGGCCATAAAAATAAATGGTGGACAAATCCACCTAAACCTTCTGTATTCTCTAAACTGCGAGACAATATACAGTTGGACCCAGGTATCATCAATAACTCTATAGTCGTTATCCACACTGTCCCAAGTCATAATGTGATCAAATCCACCTATATTAATAATGGTAGAACCCTTACGCAATAAAACAAAGTTACCTAGACCTAAACTGCCACAGAGAATAATACAAATTATTAGGACACTCTTAACGTATATAGATTATAATGCTAGGAAAGAGATGTATTGGCTCTTTAGGATACCAAAGAGATATTACATTAATTTACGACTTATACATTTCCTCGTGCAAGCAATTAAGCTATGCTTCCTACAAAAATATAGTAGGCCTACTCTAGTAAGCACTGCATCCCAGCAACATAATGCAATACTCTGAGCGAGTAAGCTACTTCTAGACAAATAACATTATTACATTATAAATTGACAAAGTGCCTGCCATCCAAAAAAAACAAAATTTAAGCCATATTTTAACACGTCCAAGCCGACGTAAAGCGACTAAACCTCTTTGAGAAGCAGACCTATGATTCCCAAAAGGGAAATCTCTACCTAGTCGGCGAGCCCATCGTTACCATACTCACAGACATCAGCTAAGCGTTGAGTAGCAGGCAGCCACAATCAAACGTAGCGGCTTGTCTTCTTCGGTCATTGATTGAATAATAAGTTGCATTTAGTGAGTTAATACAGTCAAAATAACGGGTGCAGGAGGGGGGAGGAAGGAGTAGTCTTATTTCCCCATGCGTCATTCCAGTGTAGTAGAGAAGTGGAAGTCAATCCCGTGATACCTAATTAACTTGACTAGATTATTATTATTATTATTATTATTATTATTATTAGCACCGCGTCTTACTATTCCGTTCGGGTTATACGCACTTACGCTAATGTGTAATGGTAGGGTGATTGTGAGATGAAATGGAGGACCTACAGTTTAACGTGGGATCCGAACCACGGTGGAGGCCTGGCATTCCACACATTCACAAGTTGTGATTAATACACATCTTGTCAGAGGTGAAAGAAGAGTTTGGCAATCAGATAAATCTGCGCCGGGACCGAGGATTGAACCCCGGACCCTCAGCACAGAAGTCCGACACCTTACCCCTAGACCACCAGGTCACCTAACTTGACTAGAAAGGAGGACTATGTGGGGGAGCTTCATGTGCTTACGCGCGACATTTCTTCTTGATTCTCAAGTCTTCACTAAATTTAGAATCGAATAGGCCCTTTGAACACGCCATCGGCTCGGGAGTTGTAATAAGATTATGTATTGTAATCAAAATGTAGTTCACATAATCTTAGATCATGGTAAGTATAAACATATTGTTGCTGGTAGATTTTTTGTTGGTTTATAGGGAAGTTATTTAGGAACAGTGAAAAAGTGTATAATCTCTTATTGTGAAGGACTAAAGACTTTTAGTCCGTCAAAACATTTGTGTGCGCAGTTTAGCTATTCTTGTTATATTTAACGAAAGGTGTATTGAAAATGTATAAACATTAGAAGAAGCAGTAGCAAACAGAGAAAGTATAATTATTATACCATTGTCGCTTCATGAAGAAATTCGTGAAGTCATAAAAGATATACTAAAAGCTCTTAAAAAGCCAATGAATCAAAATCAATCCCTAAAACAAAAATTTTCAATGTTTAAAAAAAGTTTCAAAGGACGAATAGCTTTCATAATCTTTACGAAGCACTTTCAATGAAAACCAAAATCAACATATGCCAAAAGGACCTTTTTGTTGAATAGTAATTTTTGTACTAAACTTCAGTCACGCTTATCTGATAAATCAGTAAAGGCTCTGGTTTTTCTGGAACAAAATAATCTGCAAAAATTATAAATACTTAATCAAACAAACAATGTAAAGAGTGTTCGATATGGTTGATTTTTCTTTAAAAAAATTAGTAAAATTAATTTTCTATTTAAAATCGTATAAGTTTTGCAGAACATTAAAGAGGGTTCAGATCCAGTATAAATTGTCTTTATTGCAACTTTATCTCTACTTTATATGTACAAATTAAACAATATTAAATAAGACAGTTGGTTTTCAATAAAAGCATTCAACTGATATATTATTGGGGGAATATGGCCTCCTTATAGGCCTACCGTGACCATAGTATTTTTCATTTTGATAAAGAACAAAATTACGATATTTAATCATTAAAAAATTGGGATTTTTTTTAAATAAAAATCTTGAAAATTTAAGGGGTAAGACAATAGAAAATTGAAAAATAGTAGCTAATCGGGGTTTTAAAAAATGAAACCCGAAAAACGACGGTTTTTTAAAATCGCTGTTTCCCCTAACACTAGCTGAATATAAAATTACCTGATGCATGAATACGTTAAAGCAAATCTAGTAACTTTTTTAGCTGTCAGCCGTCTTCCTAAGAAAATTTGACTTTACACCAATTTATATATTTTTATTTGTCCTTTTGGGGTTTGTTGAACCTCTAAATCACCCAACCTCTTTGGGTACAGCCATGCCCATTCTGCGTGTATTTGGAATTATCTAATCACATATATTTAAACAGTTTTGGCTTGTTATAGGGTTATAATAAACGGTTTTCTAAGACAAACGTACCTAAATAAATCAACTTGTTCCAGTATGGGGGTTCGGCCTTTTGGCAGTGGGGATCATCAGTCTTTCCGGTCTGTTTGGAGGAATCTTCTTGCCATTTCTCGACACCAAGTTCTATTCCACGTTAATGCGGCTACTGTTAGGACTTGCAGCAGGGTCACTTACAGCCACATCCACTCTTCAACTCATCCCGGAGGTAAGAAAAACAAGAATGGGAATCGCCTGAATTTACGGTGTACCGCTATTATCTGAATTCGGCTAATACACAGTTTTTGGCTACTCTATAAATTACCCTTCACAGATGGAGTACTTAATATAAATCTACTTTATCTACCAGTGGGAAAGTAAAGATGAGGTAAAAGGGAATGCAGTTATAGTCGGTACATTTTCAGTTTTTATAACAAAAAAACATTTTTGGCTTGAATATATAAATTATTACTAAGGTAGATACGCTTAGTTTAATTTTCTACCTTAAGTCTTTCAACCATTCCTTAATATTTCTAGTGATCAAAATAACATTTAAACAGAAACTAATTAACGAAGGATAAAATACTCTGTTAAAATTTCACGATGCCTTTGACAAATATTTGAGAATTTCTGAGATTAATACTCGAAGAAAATTAAACTTATCTACTGCAGCACTATTTTCTTTATATTGTTACAGTGATTGTAAATTTACGGACCTAAACTCACGTTCCATCCCCCCACACCCCCATGCCACATAAAGTTTCTCTTAGATTTTTCTGAGCGTTTTGATTTTTGTATTTTCTGTACTAAACCCAAAACAAATATTATTGGGGACTTTCCATAATATATTCATGGTTACATAAAAAGTTTTACACGTTTATTCAAGTCCTACGCTTAAGTAGTAAGTGGTTGATGCATAATTTTTGAAGCAATGAAAATATTATAAAAGTCCCCAACAGTTGTTGATTTAGATTTTTGAGAGGGTAAATTCAGAAAACCAAGTATGGTTTCAAGAAAATTTTGAGTTAAATCAAAATTGGTAAATTACATACACATTTGTTTGGAAATTTTCATTTTAATAGGTGTATGTAACATGAATGGTCCATACCAACTTATTAAATAAGTATACATACTGCTAATACAATAACTTAATTTTAATACAGGCACCACACAAAGTCAGCCGGTGGTCAATTCATCGTTGTGAAAGGGTAAATCCCCATATAACAAATGATAACGTTTTTAGCCATGCCATGAATCTAACGTAGCTTAGTAAGTAGAGAAGACTGAGCTAAGTAGTCAGTTATAAACACATTGTAGCTCATGCATATACAAATACAATTATACCATATTCAATTTGAATTTAAAAATATGTTTGTATCTATAATTCTAAGGAAGAGGATGATGATGTTAATAATATCAATTTCTTTTCCTTTATTTTACTATCATTATTAATTCTGTATTAATATTATTATTATTACTATTTTATTAATAATAAGTGCTAGATTCCACATCATCCTATGCAGAAAGTAGTATTACAATATTTTATAGTCCTTCCAAATAATTTTTGGATGCAATTATTCATACTGAAACACACTAAAATAGTTTATGATGAATCTAGTATTCACAAATTTAGTCATACATTTTTTTTTTGTATATTAGTGCACAAAACACAAGCCATATAAAAACATACCATGAGTAAATTTCAAATTTTTAATACTTCCCCTAAATTCAAGTGGATTGTAGAAATTGGAACTCTTTGTGAGTGCAATAATGAACTTTACGCTAACAGAATATTTTTATATTGCTGAACATATTTGTAACCTTGCCAGTAACAATATGTACTGCTTAGAGAACATTCTCAACTTTGAGAAGACTCAAAACATACCTTAGGAAATCCTCTGGCCAGGAATGTCTCACTGGATTAGCTCTAATGTCTGTAACATTCCAACTGAACAAGTCATTAACGAGTTTGATATGAGAAAAGAAAGAATTTTGGATTTTGTTTAATAAATTATGCTATTTTGTAAAAGGTACAGTACATCTTCAAAAATAAGTTTGAAATTAATTTTTATTCAATAAAATCTATTTGATATTAAAAAATATATCGTTTTTATTTGGTTTCGAAAAAAAATCCTGTGTACGGCCCTGAAATTGACAATATTAAATTTTAATCTGGCCCTCCTCCACACGCTCTATTTTATCCTAATTGATTAGTATGCGTTCCAAAGAGTGTTATGTGCAACGAAAATAGTGATGACCTTATTATCATTATATTTACTGCACGTGTTTATAATTAGTCTTTTAGTAAGATTGAAGGATACATTAGGCAAGTGAAGAAACCTTTCATTGTGTTTATTGAGCTGAGGAGCACGTGAGTGTTATTGTGATACGTAACCCTGCCGTTTCCTCTGCATTTTCCGTTGTAGTTTTTTGGTTAGGATGAAATGTAACGCAAGTTAAATTCCGTATTTTTACATTATTTTTATGAAAAAAAAAATATTTTTGGTTAAAATAAATAAAATATTGCTTCAGTAGATACATATTTTTTACTGAAAATTTTAAAAATGACACCTGGACATGGGAATCGAACCCGGACCTTTGGCTTAGTACGCCAATGCTCTCGAAGGTGGCCGCATTATCTGATAGCTCGTGATCTTAATAAAATCACACATTTGTAGCCGACAATTTCCGCACGTCCATCATAGACTCTACCTTAAAATATGAGGGAAGAATGACCCTGCACGCGGTATGATTACTAGATAGCCCAGTGGTTAGAGCATTGACGTACTAAGCCAAATGTGCCGGGTTCGATTCTCGTGTCCATGTGTCATTTTTCAATTTGCATAATTAGATATATAGATGAAGTAAATCCTAACTAAAAGCATACATAATAGCTTTGGCTATTTGATTCTTACATCTTGTTTAGATACACAAGTAGTAATATAAACAGTTCTAGAATATCTCCCATGGGCATTTAATAATTAGACCAAGTTATTTTTCTTTAATTAAAATGTTTCTGGTCCATCGTTACCAGACCCTCTATGAAGTGGAGGGTGGGAGGGTGCTATTTGTACCATGTTATCAGGCCGGAGACTCCCAGATCATCCAGGATCATCATTGGCTCGGTTTAGTTTTGGTTTTGGCATTCGTTTAGAAATGTTCGGAAGTTTTACACAGTCTATTATTTTGTTCTTATATTAAATTTGTTGCATGAAGAGAGTCAGGCATTGATTCAAGCTCAATTTAGATTAAAGTATTTTATCATGGGCGTAACATTTCAATGTTCACTTACGGATTAGTTATCATACACTGGGTTTGTTTTGCAATAGTGACCAACGATTTTTAAAACTATGTACAAATCTAATTCGAGCAGTGGTGGAATAACAGAGTGGAAGGGAGGGTGGGGGGTCTCTCTAATTGGGAAATAATTTGTGTGTCCTTCCTCTCAATTGGAAGAAACTCTCCCTCTCTCCTGAAATAAACTTGACTCTCTCCAGATTTATTTCACTCACTTTTGGTACTATCGAATACCAAGCTGAAAAATAGTATTTTATCAAACTCCGAATAGCATCTGGAGGCATTCAAATTTCCAATCTTTGGCAGGGAAGGACAACTTCAAATAATGAAGAAAGGCATTCAAATAAAAAAAAATACAAGTGAAGACTACTCTTAATATCTTTTAAGGGGCATCAAATTTTCAAAAATTTTCCGAGTGTGGATCACTTTAAATAGCTTATAGGGACTTTCATATTTTAAAAAAGGTCTAGAGAGGGACCACTTCAAATAGCTTAAAGATAAGTATAATTTAAAAAAAAATTATTATACGAGGGCTACCTCAAATATCTTCTGAAATTTCCTATTTTCAAATATTCACCTAGCGTCCTCAGGCTCCCGTTTATATTTGGGGTCATTTACCCTCAAAACTTATTTTTATTTGTTAAAGAAAGTTACCCCTTCTAGACAAATAAGGTTTCGCCGCCACTAAAGTTTGGTAGAACAAAGAGAGGGGGGCCCCACGCCTTACCCTGGTACTAGGCCAGGTTTGATCACCTGGTGGGCTTAAGTGTTACTATGTTCATGACAAATATTTAAAAAAAAACTTTGATTACTTTATGTATAAAATTAAACTTGTCATTTCTATGAAGCAACATTTTATGTATATAGGCCAAAAATATTTTTTTATTACAAAAACTCAAGACTACGTAATTTAACCCGCTCTGCCTCCTAGCCCACCTTGTAGAAATAAATGGTACGGAGCACCGCACACACTTTCTCTCTCTTTTATATTAAAATAAACATTTACTAAAAACTCGTAGGATTTGTGAAAAGAAATAATATGCATAAGCATTGTTGTAGGAATACTCCACTAAAGATCATAAATGAAATAATATACACTGTTATTTATTTACTTAATGGCATTAGGAACTAGAAACACTGTTACAGAAAAATTGAGAAAAGAGAAACATCTTTGTTCACCAAAGAGCATAAGAATCAAATTAATTTTCAAAGTCCTGAATATAAAGTATACATATTTGCTTATAGCTCAGAAACTATTTGTTTTATAGAAATATATTTCAAATAAAATATGTTTATCTTTAATAGTTTTACAACTTTACAATGATATGTTATCTTGTATATCAAATAGTTCCGGAAATTTGAACATTTACTTCATGCAAAATACCCTCAAATTCATTCTCACAAGAAACTGAGAGTTGTCATCTTGTTTATAATGATAAACAGTGTCTAGAGATAAAATTTAATCAAAATAGTTTAAGCAAATTTTGAGAAAATCAAGTTTTTCTCTTTTTGCCCGTCAGTATACTACCCTCAATTATTTTAGGATTGGATATCTAATTCCAAAAACCCCTCGGGGAGCCTCATAAAAACCCCAGATACCAAGTTTTAGCCCAATCGGTAAAATAGTTTCGGTTCTAGCCTGAGGTACAGACAGCCAGATAGACGGCATTGCGAGAACAACTTTTTTATTTTCAGAGTATTATGAAACGCTGACATTTATCAAAATCTCGAGTTCGATCTTTTTGACGATCACAATACTTTCTCTCCGAGGTGTCAAAGAAAGTAAAAAGTAGGCCTACAGTTTATCTTTCATATAGGCTTGAGTACATTTATAACGTAATATTTTAAACACTTAAGAGTTAAATCCATGATTATTCTTGGATGGGAAATGTTAATATATTGTTTTAACTGTTTCTGTTATGTCGTAGGCATTTCGACTTATGGACTACATTGACAATTATATCGACACCTCATTATGCATGCTGGGCAGTGTATGGGCCCTATACCTATTCGAGGTCTTTTTTAGGATAATGTTACACGACAAAAAAGTGAGTTTTATCTTTTTATCTATTATTAAGGAATATTTTTGAAGAACCTTACAAAAAAATTAACTAATAATTTAATTCAAACCAGATTTTATATCTAAAATATTTCAATGCGTTTGAAATTGAAACAAACAACTAACAAACCATTAGAGAATTAAACACAATAGCTTTTCAAATAGATTGTGATGTTGCATTTTTTAAATGTTTTACACTTTGTTTACGTAAACAGGTAACACTCTTAACTTGACTGACTAAAGCAGGGATGGGCAAAATATGGCCGGTGTGTTTTCTCTCCTGACCATGGGATAAATAATTTAAATATGTTGCGTTGTGAAGCAAGCTTTTTTTTTTTTTAAATTGATTTTAAAAAAATATTCCAGGGTCGACTATTCTTAACTTGGTAAATCATTAAGAATTAATAGCCAGAGCTATTATTTATGCTTATTAGTGGGAATTTACTCCATCTAGATATCATATTTTGAAAATTGAAAAATGACACCTGGACACGGGATCGAACCCGGGACCTCTGGCTTAATACTCTAATGCTCTAACCACTGAGCTGACCAGGACTCGTCCCGATTTTCTGGGTCATTCTTCACTCATATTTTAAGGCAGAGCCTATGATGGACTTAGCGGAAATTGTCGGCTACAAATATGTGATTATATCAATATCACGAGCCATCGGATAACGCAGCCATCTGCGACTCGGTAGAATATGATATCTAGATGGAGTAAATTCCCACTAATAAGCATAAATAATAGCTCTGGCTATTAATTCTTAATATGTGCGATCCTGTACAATTTAATAATTGTACAAATGGCAGCAAAAAGCCAACTACCGAGTCGCAGATGGCTGCGTTATCCGATAGCTCGTGATATTAATATAATCACATACTTGTAGCCGACGATTTCCGCTAAGTCCATCATAGGCTCTGCCTTAAAATATGGGTGAAGAATAACCCTGGATACGGGACGAATCCTGGATAGCTCAGTGGTTAGAGTATTGACGTACTAAGCCAGAGGTCCCGGGTTCGATTCCCGTGTCCAGGTGTCATTTTTCAATTTTCAGAATTTGGTAAATCATGCCCAATATATGGCAATGTTTGAATCCTTATATTCATGCGAACACATGTTTTAAGCCAAGAAACTTGGGAATAGTGATCTTAGAAACCGACTTACTGATGAGCGTATTCTCACCTCATCAAAATTTAACCCAGATTATGAAAAAATGCTGGAAGCTCATTCACAGTTTCACTCATTTCACACTCCATTATCTAAATTTCTGAACGAATTTAAAAACAAACCTAATCCCCGAAGGTATTTATAATAGTTTTGCATTCTCAATGTAATTAAACTTAATCATATAAGTTTAATATGAGTGTGTTTATAATTTTATTCAAATGAATTTTGAAGAAAAATAAATGAGTATAAGTATTTAGCCCACCAAACATTTTTATGCTCATTTGTGCCTCCTATATGTAAGTTTGCCCATCCCTAAACTACACTATGGCACTATATTTTGTCACACTATAAAAGAACCAAGCAAGGTAGGCTTGATAACTCTCAGGATAAACAAATTGTACATAATTGTACATTAATTTCCATAGTTTAGAAGTTCTTTGTATTTGTTTGATATCATCAATGTAAACAAGAATAGGAGGTAGACAGCATTTGCCAAGAGAGAGAAAGGGAAGCTAAATAATGGTCAAGAAACACCCCAAGTACTGGTCTTGTTAGAGTAATTAGTGAGTCACTATAGCAATCCTGGCGACATTGGATTGCGTTAGTAAAGAAAATGTTCTTACTAAAAGAGGTACCCACCGTAAACCATGAAAGGTAGGAAGCTTGCCTTCATTGGTTTATGCAATGGTGTAAATTTTAAAAAAGAGCTATGATGTTATTAATTAAGGTAATAGTGATAACTTTCAGGATAAACTGAGAGTGCATTTTATTTATTTCTTAAGTTAAATACACCTTACCGAACTAAATTATAGCTGACTGGTATTTTTTTTTCTAGTCAATCAAACATTTCCTTAAATTTTAATTACATATTCTTAATGTGCATGATGTATAATATATTTCTGAATGATACATCTTGTAAAATAAAACATGTTTATTTTTGTATAGGCTGACATTATTCAAAAAGTGGAATCTGATGGCAGTATGACAGTTAAAAATGAGGTCCACTTGGAAGAAGAAGATTTATTGAAAACCATTGTAGCCGACAACAATACAAATTCTACTAGTAAGGTAAATGAGTAATTTCTTAACAATAGTTATTATTTTAAGAATGAAAAGTTAAGAACAATATTGAATGTCCACAATGTGGCCAGTACAATAGAATAAGTTTAACTCAACAACAATGCAAGCAAATGTAGTGTTTATAAATTAATTCAAATTTATTTATTCGTGATTATCTAGCCATAATATTTTCAAGAAAAATATGTCTTCGGTTTAAGTAATAGCCGGCAATGTTTTTGAAATGGCATGCAGTCATGCGCGTGGCGGTCAGCGCCTTGCATTGTGAAACCAAACCTTCCCACCCCTTCACCTCTTGTCTTCAAATGACATGCAGCCAGGCGCGCGACGGTCAGCGCCTTGCATTGTGAAACCAAACCTTCCCACCCCTTAACCTATTGTTCACATCCTGCTACGGCTAGCTAGCCCTGCCTATTATCGGTCATCCTGCGTGCTCCTGCATCTTGAGGCTGTGTTGTAGCGTGTGTGTTTATAATAATATTACGTAGGGTAATTTTAGGATAGTGTTTATTTGAGTTATATGTTTTAATATTTTTTGTAACTAGGCTTAATATGAATAGTTAAATTCAGGCGCATAAGACAACGAATGTTGAAAGATTAACTCTTGATCAAAAAATAAAAATGAAATCATTAGATAGGCCATGTCCTGAATTTTGTATGGAAAAAGTGAAACGAAGAAAAATGAAAATCTAGTTTTTAAAAGGCAGCTCAAGTCCAAAGATGCATACCAAAAAAATGGCTGGATTTGCGGCTGTGATGTGGACAAATCTTATGTACTGTTTCCCATGTATTTTGTTTTTTCCAATAAACACTGGTGAATGCTTGTGAATAGTAAAAGGCGTCAATGATATAAAACATTTAACAGAAAAAATGAAGAAAGACGATGTATCTTCGAATCACATGAATAGTGTCGTTGATCTTTCTTTGCTAGGCAAAGTAAACATATCGTCTAGTCTAGACTCACAATACAGAGAAAAACGTTAAAAAACACAATACTCACGTTGATCAAAGTATGCACACATTAAAAAGGTTGATTTCATGAGTTAAATTCTGTGGTGGTTTTGAATTACCTCTTAGAGGCCATGACGAATCAGCATTATCTACAAATCCTGGTGTCTACAGAGGTCTAATTAATTATATTGCTGAGCTGTATTTGGCAATAAAAGACTATTTAGAATCGGCCGCTTTATTCAAAGGAACATTAAAAATAATACAAAATGACATACTGGACTGCATACTTAATGTCTGTAGGGAGGAAATAAAAAATCATATCCGAGATTCTGAATTTGTAGTCATCGAATCTGATGAGACCACTGATGTAACGAACCATTGTCAAGATGTATTAGTTTTTAGGTATGTGTTTGAGGGGTTGGCTTGTGAGAGGTTTTGGGGGTTTCTTATTCCTGAAGGAAGATGTGCAGAAACCTTAGCAAAATGCATAATGGACCACATCAAACCTATTCTAGACACTTCAAAAGGAAGATTAATAGTACAGATGAATGATGGTGCTAATGTTATGAGTGGCTCTGTTGGTGGTGTACAGGCCAAGATTAGAGAAGGATACCCATTTGCCTATTTTGTACATTGTTACGCTCATCAGCTAAATTTGATATTGGAAAGATCAACCAGTGCAAACAATAATGTTCGAGGTTTTTCTCAAACCTTTCTGCCATTCCCACATTTTTTTTCACTCATCTCTACAATCTGACGTTTTAGAGCAAGTAGCACAAGTCAGACTACCCAGAGTTGCTACAACAAGAAGGAACTACAACATTCGAACTGTTAACGTTGTATACGAAAATAGAGATAAGTTTGAGGAATGCTTCGAAGTTCTTGAGGAAAAGTGCACAAACAAACTTACTGTTAACGAGGTGAGTAGCCACAGAAGGGCTTTTCAGGACCCAAATTTCATGTTCTGGCTAACTCTTTTCACAAAATTTTACCTCACATGGATATATTGTACCATCAACTACAAACCAGGAACAGAGACAGTGTAATGTGGCAAAATTACATTTGCATTTTTTATAATGAGATGCAGAAAGAGAGGGGGCAAGTGAATGAAATAAAATATTAAATAAACGAAGAGTTCCCTGAATAACCAAGAAAAAGGAAAAGTAATGTTGAATGTAGCACCAGAGTGGGGGATGCAAAAGAAGTGTGTGATATCATTAAAACTCATGTAAAAGACAGATTTGCTTTTACTGGTCATTTGGAAGCAGCTTTTTTTGTTATGTAATGAGTCATTTCCCCAATTTTCTACTTGCTTTCCGGAAGAAAAACTCACGCGAGTAATCCAATACTATCCTTTCTTGGAAAAAACAACAACTCCGGTTTGAATTGAGAACTATTATACAGACGACAGGACTTTGACATTAAAGGGGTAATACAACTATTGAACTTCATGGAGAAAAATAACATTATTTCAGTTTTCAGTAAGGCGACGAAGCTTCTAAAAATCATCATAACGACCTCAATGACATCTGCTGAATCTGAACTTTGCTTTTCAACATTGAAAAGAATAAAGACTTTCCTCAGGAATACAACGACAAATGACAGACTGAATGCTCTAGCGATGGTAGCCATCAACAAGGAACTTATCACACAAATGAAGGAATTTGACGACAGAGTTATGGAAAAGTTCATTAACTTAAAGGAGAGGAGTATGGGCCTCGTATATAAATAATTTCTTTGTTTATTGCGTATTAATTCATTTCTCGCAAGTGTAAATAATCTAAATATTGTGTATCCTACATATTAATGCTGTGAGCTTGTGAGGACATTGAACATATATACCTATATATCTACGCACATTACACAGCTGCAGAGGTTCTACAACAGATCCATATTTTTTGGGGTAAGTTTAGTTTTTTTTATCTTTGCATGTTGTTTGTGATCTTAATTTTTGAGTTTAGATAAATTAATATTAAACAACATTTATTCAAAAATTTTTGTCTTCTTTTAAATGTATTATTTAGAAATAATTAATGAACTGAACAGGCCGCGCCCTCCAGTTTCTAAAGTGACGAGTCACCACTGTTTACAGGTAATACTGTACAAATATGAATAAAATCTTTATCATATTTAAATATGTAGTTATCATCAATGTTGTTTACAGTCTGCCACGACTATATTTATATTTAAAGTTGGTTATTAGCTTGTATATTTGTTTTAGAAACCATAATCTATTGAAAGTTCGATAAATATAGTGAATGAGGTATAGGCTTGTAGGAAGTACAGTATCTACTAGACCCTAATTTTAGTAATAATCCCAATCTGTAAGGCTTTATTTCGTACCAGAATACTATCATATATATAATATTTTGGTAGGATAAACGGCCATTTAGAACGGAATTAGAAATTTCCTTCTGGAAGGTCTTTTATCATACCTAAACACAACTATAGGAGGGTAGGATTCTGGTACGAGATAGAGCCTTGTGTCAAAATGCCTTACACAATGGTACGCAGATGACAGCTCGAAAATTTCAGCCACAGATGTCCAACCAGTTATATTATAGAGATCAATGGTTAGACCTCGAGGCCACTGACGCGGGCAGTATAAGCATTGCGAGAGCTAGTTACTAGTACTTGTATTAAAGTAAAGAGAGTAAGGGTGGTAATGGCATCCCGTTTAAAGATATTGCTATCAAAAGTTAATATATTTTGGAAGAAAAACTTGTGTGTGTGTGTGTGTGTGTACACAAATTTTTATGTGTATAAACGTAAAAAAAAGCTTAATTATTAATACAAATTATGCAATGCTTAGTCGTACAAATATCAAATTAGAGAATTATATGAAAATATTATTTATTTCTGTATTTAATCTTTAATTTGAATTTCAACTACTATATTTCGAGTCATGTTTCTTAATTTATTTTCTAATACTCCCCTATTTATTGTTAATCTGTTCCATTTATTTTTACTTCTATATAGAATGGGGCTCCTTAATACTAATTACTATGTACTATATACTAATCTAACTAAAACTAATGCAGTTTTCTACATTTTCACAAGTGGATCTTACACGGTTTACTGGTTGACATAAGGGGTGCTTTTATTGATGGTATTGTCCTGCTATTGGCTGAAATATTTGACTGCTAGGCATACAGCCTTCAGGCCAATTGATGTCCTGGTCATCCACCAAGGCCGACTTCGGATTACACTAGTTTCCAAGTGTTTCTAGGCCATGGAGCTTCTTAGACAATCCAGTTATCCTTATCATGCTGGTCTTAACGTCGGTATAGATTTGCCTGCTGGTCATCAAAATCATTGCTGCCTCTGGAATTTCGGCAGACCTCTCCAGCAAACATAGAGAGAGGGAGACTTATGGCTAATTCAGCATCCCGTAGCTTACCAACCTAAGTCCTAGATGGTTTGTGACTTCCAGATCTTCCTACTGGCTATGCACTCTCAATCACTGTCCTCGTCTGTTTCGTTGTCCTCGTCTTCCTTAACGTCTCTTCTGCTTCTTCTTCTTCTGTACTGTCTTGGTCTTAGACCAACATCCCAGAATACCGGCACACTTACTGACACTTGGGGGGAGTCCTTGGTCTTTATCTTGCTTAGAGATACTCTCGGATTCCTCAGTGTGGCGTACCTGTACTTGCAATAGTCCAGGAAGTTATCATACAGTTTACCTGGGCACCTGATTTATTTCAGCCTTTTAAACAGTGCTGGCATTCACAGGTTGTCAAATGCACCTGAGATGTCAACAAATTTACCGACTGTTTACTTAGCTCTAGAATTGTCTATTAGGTCCATAACAATTTGCTATCGCATCTTCAGTGGACCTTCCCCTCACCTCCCTCCCGAGGCCATACTGCTTATAGTGCATTCCTACCACCTCACTGTGTTTCTGTAGTCTTGTGCAGAGGATCTTTTCTTATAACTTACCACAGGTATTTAACAAGCATATGACTTAGGTAGCAAGGTTTTTTGTACTCTCCCTTGCTTAGAATGACTACCTCACTTTGTTTTCAGATATTCGGTATTCTTCCCTGTCCCAGTCAATCATTCAACAATTGGACGACACACGGAGACATCCGAGCTGCAATTTTTTGCAGCATCTTGACCTTGATACCGTCTAATACAGGTGATTTGTTTTCCTTCATTGAAGCTATAAACCTCTTAACCCCCTCATGGGTTACTCGATCCACTTCAGTTTCGTCATCGTGTAAGTCAGTCATCATTCTTCTGGTGTCTTCATGTTGTTTGTCTTCGTCTTTTACTGTGTCATCAGGGAGCAACGTTTCCAGGAACAGCTCCAACGATTCTTCCCAGCAAGTAGTCTTGGTTTTGTCTGGTCGCTGTAGCGTCGTAACCTAGGCTGAGGGCCTTAGTTTACCCGTGAATATTTTAAATGGAACTCCCCACGAGCTATTCGTCAGTTGTTCATTAACATACTTCTCCCATCTCGCTTCCTTTACTGTTACCAAATCACGCTCAAACGTGTTCTTCTTCATTTTGTATGCGCCCAGGAGAATTAGCTTACTTCGCAGGTCCTGCTCTCTTATTTAGTTATTTATGGCTGTTCGGGCTTCCCCACGCGGACTCTAAGATCGGCCATTCCATGGTTTTTGGTAAATCTACAGTCTTCTCTATAAAGAGGTATCGCCACCTTCATGCCATCCTGCAAAGACTGCATTAGCTTTTCATATTTCTTGTTAACGTTGTTCCCTGGTGTCACTGGGGTCAGCAGTACCAGTCTAGTATTCTTTGGCGATGTTATATCGACGTCATACTTCTCCTATATTTATCCCATTGTCTCTTCTCTCCGTGACTAAATCGAAACGTATGAGGTTGTGGTCACTACTGATAGCATACACGATTATCTTCCACCCTCTTATCATATTGGTGACTGCGATGTTGCATAGGGTTGAATCTATATGGCTGTGTTGTTAGCCTCAATAGCAACTTCAAGCCGCCTGGCATTTATTACTCCTTATAGTGCTTCCCCTCTCTCATCAGATCTAGAACTAAGCCACATGGGCGACTTGGAGTTATAAATTGCAGCGTATATTGATGGAACTCCTGGATATGCACTGTCAATCTCTTTCAATTTCTTCTAGTATTGTACTATTTCATCACCAGTTGAAAGTACGTATTAGTCAAAACTTGCCTGCCCATCTTGGTTTTGATTTCTACACATATAACGTGCTTATCACTGGATTGTGTGATCCTAATCACTGTTATGTGTCTTTTAAAATATGACAGCATTCCATGGTTTGATCCCAGTTCTTATAATCCTCATAGTGACTGGTATATGTGGAATTTTTCCATTCTTGGTAGATGTTTCCTGCAGGCCCTTAACGTCTAATTCCATCTCCTCAACAAGCCTTCGTATCTCGTGAAGTACGGCCACACTTCTCATCCCAATCAGCTGTTCTATTCTGACATTTTATGGGATTCATGCCCCGTATTATGGGTGGTACGTATATACAGTACTAGATGAGAAAACAAATAAAATCACAAAAATATTTATATAACGCACATGTTTGAAATAATGGCTGTGACTGGTACTGGAATTAATTTTCTACTTCATCCACTAGAGTACAGCGTGGTTTGGAGTTTGGTTTCGGCAAAGAGTTTTGAGATATTGTGACGAGTGGTATTCCCCCTCCTTTCCTTATACACCTTTTAATTTTGATTAGATCTACTTTTTGCCCCTTCACATTTTTTTACCCGTTTTACTATTTTTAACATTTTGCTCTTTTTGACATTATTGACATTTTCCCCTTTTGCCATTTTCGGTATTATCAACCTTTTAATCTTTTTTTCAATTTCTAATAGTTTTACTTACCCTTTAAATAAATTTGATTATATTTACTTTATATCCTCTATGCCCTTTTTGCAATCTGTGCACATTTTAAAACATTTTACCGTTTTTAACCTAAAATATTTATCTCTGGTTAGGTCGGGTCTAAAATGGCGTAAAAAGTTAAAAAAGACAAAAAAATTGTAAAAAGTAAGTACAATAAAAATAATAAAAAGTTAGAAATGGTAAGTAAAAAGGGAGAAAATAAAATCTCATAAAAATTAAAAGTATACAAGGCTAAAAGGGGTAGAGAAGAAAATGAGACAAAAAGTGTAAAATATGTAAACAGTGTGAAAAGAGCAAAAAGGGCAACAGGGGTGAGAAGGGTAAAAAGAATAAAAGGTTTAAATGGGGTGAAATGGGTGAACGGGAAAATAAGGATAAAAATGGCGTGAATGGGGTAAAAGAATGTAAAATAGTTTAGATTCGATTTTCTTTTGATCCTTTTGGAACTTTTTTACAACATTTTAACCTTTTTGTTCTTTTTACCCTAAAATTATAGACTATTTTTTCATTTTTATTATTGCTATTTTAATTCCTTTTTTACACGTTTAATCCTTATTATTTACCCTTTTTAACAATTTAAAAACATTTTTAACTACATTTACTTTTTATCTTTGCTACCCTTGCTGCCCTTTATGTACTTTTTAAACCCTTTTGACCTTCAAACCCTTTTTAATATAAAATATTTTTCCCTGGCAAAGCCGAGTACTTCAATGTTAGTTTAATATTAAAAAATATGATGATCACCACAACTCCTCCTAAAAATGTGAACCAATTTTAAACATTGATGTCTTAATTTTTCCGTCCAACCGGGTGAATTTGCAACTAGTGTTAATTATTTTAGGAATCATGCTCAGTAAAAAGTTAGCTGACTTTTTATATATTCAAAAACTTTATGATATTTTATATAAAATTACAAACTTATTCCTGAATGCAATTTTAAAAATTCTGACAATTATATTCTAATCGACACATCGCGTCGGGACGAAAAAATCCGAGGACCTCAATGGTTCGGATTGGTTCAGAAATGTAGGAGGATTTGTTGTAACAAACATCTTACGGTATAGGTTTAATCATATAGATTGTGTGATACAGAAAGTGACAACCAAGATTGCACCAGTAGCCATGATGATTATTTTTGGAGATGGTCTACACAACTTCATAGATGGTATGTCGATAGGGGCTGGCTTCTCCCAGAGTTTGAGTACTGGCCTCAGCATGAGCATAGCGATAGCATGTGAAGAGTTTCCCCATGAACTTGGTAGGTTAATTTTAGTACTATGTTTTTCCTAATAGTAATAATTAATGACTTAGTTTTTAAGGGGAAAGAACAAGGCCGTAGTCAAGATATAATTTCGTCCATTAGAGTCCAAGAAAATAGATGAATATTAAATGTCTTTGAAGCTATTTAGAATGCTAATATGGTAGCTAAGGGCATTACTTTAAATAATGTAGTCCCATAAATTTCCTTTTTTGAGAGTGGTATTTAAAATAAAATATTATTCATCTGTGCTATATTTAGACACTAATCTCTAGTTTATAAGTAAATACTAAATAATGTTTACGAAAATGTTTAAAAGGCAACTATATTTCAAAGATTAGAAATATTTTGAATAAATATGATGTCTATAAATTAACTGATTAAAGTTTTTAAATGCATATAGAGCCAATTATAATTTAATACAAACTTTTTAGGAAATAGATCCTGTTAGAAAAATATTTATTGTAATTGTATGACATTTGTATTACCCATATCCTTGTTCAAGATATCTAGAACGCGATTTGGTGGTCATATGGTCTATGGCATCACTCTCTTAATATACTGGATTGCCGATGACGGGAAAATTGTAGTTCGAATCCCAAAAGGGTGTGCTGAGGGTGATTTTCCTAAAAGTTTTTCCACTCTCCTTTCATGAAAATGGGAGTAGAGGCATACTTAATCTAAATTCAACCTTCCTCATCCCCTACTCACTTGCATAATTAGTGCATATGCGTATAGCCAGACATGATTCTAAAATGTATATAGTTAAGTTTAGACCTCAATGCATCGAATAAGCAACCCTGGTATCTTTGATAGTTTATAATAATCAGGTTGAAGTAACTTATTCCTGATGATGTGCAAAATAGTGTAGTACGAGGGATTCTGGCTCCTCTGTAAATGAGGTCACAGTTATTAGTAGCCCTTTTTTATCACCACGTCTTACTACTTATTAAGGCTATACGTATATATGATAGTTACTCTAATGGGGCAGGGATGAGGAAGGGCGCATTTAAGAGATAATATACCCACATTTGCGTGAAAGGAAAGTGGGAAACACAAAGTGTCTACCATCCGGGAAAATCAGGGAAAACGGGAATTAGCCGGGAATTTGAAGTGATCGGGAAAAAACGGGAATAAGCCGGGAATTTGGTAAATTACAATAAAAATCTGGGAAAATGTGGTTTTACTCAAAATATGAAATATAATAATCATTTAAACAGTAAATAATAATGTTATTCAAACTGTAGTTTTTTTTGTAGCTGTGTAATAAATTTATAACTCCTATTAAACAATGTTAATACAAATTTTAAAAATAAGTTTATTTAAAATTTAAAACTTATTATTATTCATAAAAAAAGATTAATAGAAAAATGAGGGGGGAGGTGGGGGAATTAGAAGGATGTGACATACCTTTTAGTCGGGAATTTTAGGAAATGATCAGGGGAAATCAGGGAAAAAGTCGGGAATTTCATTGGTCAAGTTGAGTAGACACCATGGAAACAATTTCGAAGAAACCACAATCAGTCAACCCTACCAGTATAGAACCCTGATATTACCATCATCAGCAAGCCAGTATAACATGAAAGTGACGCTTTATACCGTTCGGCCCCTGAATCTGATATTAAGAGCCTTAAAAAACATAATTTAAGTAAATATCACAATGGTGGTTACTCATTATGGATTCTTAGTTCCCCCATATTTTGATAAAGATTAACATTTAGCCTAAATTAAGCGGTATTGGGTAGTTACATTTTTAAGTAAATTTCAGTGTTAGATCCAGTTAGTTTGGTCACGTGACTCCAGGTCTATTGATTCTAATTCTAAATATTAAAATACCAGAAAGAAATTAATTATGATGTTGAGTGAAAGAGTTTACATGCAGTGATTATAAATTTATCTGTGTTACTCGCTATGCTCATTGGGGGCTCCGCCCCCAACCCCCGGTTAGTTTTATTTCCAAGTGGATGTAAACTAATGTAATTCCAGCGTTGTTTTGAACGTAATAACTTAAAGTTACCGGTATTGAATTGTATATACCGTGGGTAAACATTAATGTCAGTGAATGAGTGGATGAGTCAGCCATGTGGCTTTATAGTAGTACAATTATATCTCTCTGGAATAGCTGGAATAGCCCTCAAATAAGTTTTTGTATTATTCCCTAGGTGACTTTGCAATTTTGGTGAATTCTGGGATGCATGTAAAAAAGGCTTTGTTGTTCAACTTCTTGTCGGCCTGTACATCATTTGGAGGCCTTGCTCTGGGAATAATTCTTGGAGAACTTCAAGTCAACTTCATTTTTGCTTTTGCTGGTGGGCTTTTTCTATATGTTTCATTAGCAGACTTGGTAAGTAAATGTAGAAACAGTATATATTTTATTTTTAAGAAGATATTCAAAAGTAATTTCAAACTAGTCGTGTTGTGTGAATGGTTTCCTAAACGGTTTCCTTGTGTAAAAAACAACCTAGAACAAGAACCTTTACTTATGAAACAAAACATTATTTACAAACCATGTTGACTCTAAAAACAAATAATGGGAAGGAAGGGGAAGTATTTGTGGATTGTATATTCTTTTCCGACATCAACACCCTAGGATTTATACAATATATCTACAACATATTATTATTTGTGGGGGATGGTTTGGTGGTGTAAGGATGAGGGGTATAGAGAGGGAGGAAGAGGGAGGGAGAGAGAGTAGAATTTTGAGGAGTGGTTGGCTAGAATAGGGAAATTCGCCGTTATGGATTCTTGGTGTGGTGAGGGGAGGAAGAAAAAATATAATAATAAAAGGGGCATCGGGGCTCCGTAGGATGTTGGTGGCCAAGGGAGGGGGCGGTTGGGAAACCATAGGGGATAGGTGTTGCAGCATCGATGTCCACCATTTTTATAAAAGACTTAGCCTAGACCTATCTATTATATTATCTACTTGTTCTCCTACACTAAATGCATTATGTGGTGATAAGGAAAGACTTTTCACCTTGGAGGAGGAATATTTTGTTTCGGTAGATTTTTCAGGCCTAGAGAACTTCACATTCACACAAACATTATTTCCATTGAGTTCAGATGCGGTCGTCTGTCATTTCACTAAAGCAACAATTATTGTTTAGCATTGACTTTAAATGACAAGGCAATTCCTTAGTCTTCAGGACTGTGTATGCATACTTCTTTTGAACTAGCTGAGCAGCTTTAGACCCAAACAAAACAGTATATTTCCCTTTATTTACTTAAACTCTTTGCATGCTTTCCCGATTGAAATATAATGGCGTTAAATACGTGGCTCCTGAATCAATAGATCTTTCTTAAACATGGGGAAATGATAGGACTAGACAAGATGTTCCTTTCTATAGTTAAATCACTTGTTAACAGACGTACTTTCCGTTTACCCTTTACCAAATGTGAGGATCATAAGATAGTTTGGACGCTTTTTTATTCGGGTGATAAAATATTTTACGTAGAGTACATAGGCGGAGAACCTGATCACTCAGCATTTTCAGAATTTCACTATCATCAACACTGATCAGGTCCAAACAACACCTTTCCTTGAGCCAATAGCAGGAAAGATGCCTTTGACATAGGGGAGCATTTACATGGTAAGAAGACATACAGGCTGAACCAAGTTCACAGTTTAGACTAGTCCATTCTTAAACTTCCTGTTATTAATGGAGTAATTAATACCATTATTAACATCTCAAAAGGGCTTAAAATCTGAAAATTAATTTCATTTGTTCTTTTAATTATGAAAAAACATACAGTGAGTCACAAGCACTAACCATTATATATATCACCTTTTCTTCTGCTATAATCCTTTTTAAATTATAACATCAGTTTTTTGGGTATCCCCAGTATATTTTCCATAATGTTACCACAAAACACACTGTATTAATGGTCAATTGAACAGGAAAGTACATGAATGAACACAAAAGTTTGGGCTCAAAATAGTTTCCAAAAAACCACGTTTGTGATTGGCTGCCATGTAAGTCTTTGGCATGTCACAGATCCTTTGTCTTGGGGCTTACTTTTAATAAGTCATTTGATGTTGAGGAATTCCACGAGAGCGTCAGTGATGCTTTCCCCGCCATACTCTTTTATTTGCCTCTTACAAGCAGGAGTTTTATCAGGACTATTATAAACTCCATTCGTCAGAAGTGGGAGGGAGGTCTTCCGCCTTCACTAAGGGAGAATAATTTCTTCTTTCTATAGATGGTTTTGGAGAGTTGGTATGGATTGATTGCTAGGAATTGCTTCTTTTTTGAAAAAGCTGTAAAAAGATGCTCACATTATTTTGTTAAATCGTTTGGTTAAGTTAACAACAAATACATTTAGGTATAACTAACTAGATATATGGTAAATACCTTTTAATACCTGCGGGAGGATTTTGTGATATTGAAAGTATTATTTGTGGTCTTGATATGAACTACTCTAGTATGAATTTTATAATTTTTAGGGAAGTTATTGTTGTAATTTATGTTAAAGAAGATAAAGGTGCTCAATCTATTAAAATTAACTAGTAAGTAGCAAGTAATTCAAGGATAATTCAGAGTAATGTCTGTTTCTCGTAAACATCAGAAATGTTCGAGCAGCCCCACACAAAAGAAAAAATTGAACATGAGGCAGCTATGCGTGTTCTTATAACTGTGACTTCTCCCCTATTTGTACTTTTTCCCACAAGTGGAATTTATTTAATTATTTCTAATAATTCGTTCATATTTAATTAGTTTTCTTAATTTACATGTTTTAAAATATCCCTTTAATTATTGGGTCTACTCATTATTTAACAACTATTTTTAGTTATTAATTATCATATTTAATAACTAGTAATCATATTTCGGATTTTATATTATGATTAAATGGTAATGTAGTAATAAGACAACATATTTTATGGGAAAGTGTAAGACCTTCTAGGAAAAATCTCCCTCAGTACACCCAACTGGGAATCGAATCCCGATCTTACTATCACCGGCAGTCTTGTCTAACACGACCGTGACGCCTTAGATCATGCGGCCACCGACAAATACGTGGATTTGAGTTAAGCCAGATCACATTATGAGATATTAAGCACTAAAGAAGTTACATTAAAAGCAGTGGTGACTCATTCAAATAACGTCAGGTGTACCCTCTAAAAAATAAATTGGAATAAGAGGAAATATTATATCTTGCAAAAGTTTGATGCTTTTAGATTTGTCTGCATGGCACATGAATAAAAAAATTCAGCCAGTAAGATGGTTCTGGTCTCTTTGCTTCGCGCCTTCCCCATCTCCTGCTTGGCCAGAGCCATAATTAGTTTAATTATATTCCCTAGACTTTGAGTTTAACCAGGTTTAGAGTGTTAAATAGGAAGTGGGGGGGAGTGGGTGAGTGTGATACTTTTATACTTTTTTTACATGTGATTGGGAAGAAATGTTAAAATTTTATTTTAATCAAAGCCAGTGTAAACAAGTGTTTTTTTTTACCTCTAGTACCAATATCATGCCATCAACATGGGCCAAGTTTGTGTTGATAAAGTTTCAATAACCTCCCATAATTATAATAGAATAGTCGTACTTATTGGAAACACCCTTAAGCTAGTTATACAGGCGTTTCACTCACTCTTGACCCCTGAGTGCTTCTTATACACCAATTACGTCCATTAGTTTGAAATTTATAGGGGAAACTCCGGGGCCGAAATTGAGCAAAACACCCTGTACAATGCTATGTATGCTAATAACAGAGTTCATGTTCGGAAACAAGTCTGTGTTACCTCTCTATGGAGTAACTTACATATTTTGTTGATTTGAATTAAGGTAAACTTAGTAACGTTTTATACATCCACACAAGAAAAGTTAAACATTTGTATACTTGTCGGGAGAGGTCACTACGCACCGCACTTGCACGCAATAAGAAATAAAAAAATACAAACTTCTCTCTCTCTCTCTCTCTCTCTCTAACTTCACGGGGGATCTAGGCATGGCACGTGAAGGTGGACCATTGGGTTTATCGCCACGCAAAATTTTGTAATTCTTCCCAGAGCATTGTAGCTGAGACCGTCCTCTGAAAATAGGGGCTTGGTCTCTGGTGCACAAACACCCCTGGCTGTTTTCTAAAAAGTATTATACCCCTTCCCCAGGACCCCTCACACCTTAAAGTAAGATATATTATTACAACGAGTTTTATGCTTATTCTGGAAACTAAGTTAAATATAGTCCGATAGAAATAACCTTATTACGTAATACGTAAATTATATGAAATGAAAGGGGTATGAAATACCTAACGCGGGGAGTGGAATTAATGGTTAAGTCCAGTCAAAAAATGATCTTATATAACATTATAAGCATAACCATTACATAAGTCCGATAAACATACAAAAATATGACATAGAGGGGTGTCTGGAATGAGGGGGCTAGCACACTACTAACATTATCTAACTTAAGTGTTCACCATTGTTTGTTATTTGAACTACCAATTTACTTTGCAATTTTTTAGACATTTAAAAATCACGGTATACTATAAAGCCTACTGGCAATAGGAACTTTAAAACCATTGTACTTGTAATCACCTATCATATAAGTACCATTATTCCTTAGAATGTAATAAATTATTTGATAGCTTGAGGCAGCAGAAGTACTAAGTTAATAATATACTTATTATTTTAGTTGCCGGAACTCAATCAGATGATTCAAACTGATCTGGAAACGAGTAAGAAGAAAGCCATGAAGACATTAGTTTTGCAGTGTGCTGGAGCATTAATTGGGATTATAATTCTTTACATTGTCACAAAATTCTTCTGATTTATTAATTTTTTTTATGATTTTTTTACTATTTGAGACTTTCAAAGACGATTTGAAGATGTTTTATGTTTATTTAAGATAAAGTTGTATATATATTTTTTGTTCTGTATATGTAAATATAGTTTATATTAATCTGGTAAAAGAATGGCGCGTGGGGATATTGCCAAAGCAAGCTTTGCTTGACAGGACTGTATTAGTAAATTGTTCCTTCTTATTCACTATTAAACGTGCCCTTTAGAGCCAATATACATACATTCGTTTATTTAGTACATTATTTTGTGTATTTTTAGAAAAATTGATAGCAAGAGGGTGGATCTAATTTACCAATACAATCCTGTCAAAACCTGGCTTGACACAGACAGCCATCCACTAGCCACGCATGATTAATTACAATCTCTGATTATACGCCTACAAGCTACATGTTAGTTTAATCAAGCAAATCAATCCCGCTAACCGGCAGGACAGACAATGTACCCTATATTAAAGTTAAAAGATATTGGCCAAAGTCAGGCTAGGATGTTTGTATCACTCAATTAAAAACAATGTGTTTAGTTATATTAAGTGTTTGTATAATCCATTCTAAAAGTTACCTGTAAATAAAATTGTTTTATAAGAATAAATATTTTTTTAAAATAGAAAACATTGCTTTAATTCACTTTCACATAAATATAGTTTCATAAATAAATACTCAAAACAAAAGTAGATGATCAAGTACAACCATAAGTTAATGTATTGAGAATTAAAGGACAGGATTCCAGCCTACTTTTGTGTATCTTCACTGGTGTTGAATATCTAAGAGAATACGCTACATAATATTTAAACAGGGGGGCGTGGCGGTATAGGGGCAAGGTGTCAGACCTATATGTTATGGGTCCGGGGCTCAAATCCTAGTACCAGCACAGATCTATCTGATTAACAAACCCTTCCTTCACCTCTGACAAAGGGCGTGCTTTCACGCTTTGTGAATTTGTGGAATGCGAGGCTCCCACCGTGGTTCGGAACTCACGATCAACTGTAGGTCAACTTTGATTTCCACCATCATCCTATCATCTTGGTATAATGGACTTCGCCTTAAGGGGACTGGACCATTGTAAAAAATGGTAATTCTCTCAAATGGCTTAAATTTTGAAATATGTAAGATGTAGGTTTATAGTTCTCCCCAATATAAATTTCCAACCTGATATAAGTCAATGCGAGGGAGCAGACCAATACATAGTAGTGATGAGCACAATCTAGTAATTCTAAGAATCGAGTAATCGAGTAAATTTACTCGAGTAATTTTTATCGAATCATCAACTCGAATCGCCCCATGGCAATCGGTTGGACAACATTACTTGGGAGTCTTGCAATGGAATTCGATACTAATAACATGTCATCAATCTCTTCCTGTAGTAGGCAGTCAACACTGACAATGACCTCCACCCCCTTATTTTCAGGTTTCACGATGCATGCAGTCAATATGAAAGTATGTGTTTTAAGAAGTGTATCACCAAAAAACAAAAAATTTTGTGCTCTTTTTAATAAAATAAACTTTTTTTATACATTCATGTTAAAGAAATTGATAATAATTGTACCTTTTTAAAAGTGAAAAGTTTTTTTTTTCTATTTTGTAACTTACTCTAATTAATTTTAATTCATAAATAATCATATTTTACTAAGGAGAAATTATAATCAATAGAATAATTAAGAAAGACTATTATTAGTTTCGTTTGTGCGATTGTGGAAATAAGACTGCCGAGGTGCCGAGTAAAATAAATCGAGTAACTTTCATCGAGTACTTTTAAAAAGATTCGGAAATGTGATACGCTTAGTTAGCATACTTTTCGATTTGTGTACTTTACATCTGCGAGTATTTTGTATTGAAAATGCACGTGCAGCATTTAAACCATAAAGGGTCATTTTTGCGTTGGTGAAAAATGAGCTCTAAGGGAATATGCCTTTTAAATGGAAATAGCATGGTAAACTGTACAGCCAATAAAGTCGATTATCACTTAGCTAGCAAGAAAAGATAAAATAAAAGAATAATACGGTCCGAGTTAAGTTACTCTTACACGCGTAATCCAGGAAGAATCGAGTACTCCCGATTACACAACACAATCGAGCTACTCGATTCTTTTTACTCGATTGTGCCCATCACTACAATCAGTTGAGCACGGGGCTGACACTGGGATAGCGATCTATTGTATGATGTTTCTTCCCTCCCCTATTACCACCTCAAACTCTTTTTAGTGTTGTCAGTTTGTGCAGAGATCGCACCAGTCGAATTATATTGTACTCTTATACATTAATTTTTAATTTAAATCATTTGTTTCTCCTTTTCACACTGTATTAAATATGCCATTATTATTAGCATAAATTTTATCCTATATTAATTTTTTTTTTACATTAAGTATTTTTTTTAATATTGTTTTAAATTTATCAAACATTCTAGAATTATTGGATGCCATTTTAATGTCACTATTTTTAGTTTTTTTAATTGAGAGATATTTCTGCCCTTAAATTACATTATAATATAATTTTGTTGATTTGATTAATTTGTTCTTATGTATACTTTAATTTTTGTAGTTTTTTTTCCATCATCTACAATGATTGTTTTTTGTTTATACTCAGTAATTAGGGTTATTTTTCAATTGTGTGAAGTCCTATCGTTCTCTGTTTATAATATTTGAATATTTATATTTGACTTTCATTTATAGTGGTATTTCTATTTATCGTGTTGCTGCTAACCTCAGTGGTTTGTATTCTATTTGGACCTACGTTGAATCAAAAGCGATGTCTTACGTTCGCACCTGCTCAGTGAAAGGGTGCTTCGCATAGTCCAAGATAAATCCAGCCTTGGCGTTTTTCAGATTTCCAACATCTGACATATTGAGGTAATATTATTTAAGCCAACTATTTTTTTAAACATCTAAGTAGAATACAGCTAATAATTTAGCTTATTTGTCTGCACAATTCGCCTCGTTAATCCTGGTGCTGAATACTCCATTTTATGATTGCAAAAATGTATGGCAAAAATACATTTAAGATTTTATTTTAATCTTTTTTTTTTTTAAAAAAAAAGCTAAAATGGGACGGATGATGAGTACCTACAGTAGCCCCATGGCTTCTTTGGTGCTGACTGACAG
>CABFWB010004065.1:37807-66105 GCA_902151455.1 Timema bartmani
AAAAAAAAAAAGCTTCAGTACATCCGACCAAGACTCGACCCTTGATCTCCCTGTCATCGGCAGTCTAGTCTACCACGAGAGTAGCGCCTTAGACCACGCCGCCACCGAAACGGGTAAATTAACATTACTCGCATGTAAAAGGCGAACTATTTCAATTACGCAAAAAGATCCAATTTTGTTTTATTTCGCATGAGTAGAATAAAGTTTAAAATGATGCAATGAACTTAATATTCACCCAGGCGTTATTCTCACTAGAGACTGGACTTTCGATGATGGTGAGATCAGGGTTCGAATCCCAGTCGGGGGTCTGTTGAGGGTGAGTTTTCCTTAATGGTTTCCCCACTCTTCTCCCATGCAAATGTGGGTATATTATCTCTAAAATGCTTCCTTCCCCATCAGAGTGGTTATTATACATGCGTATAACTTGGAACGGGTAGTAAGACGCGGTGATAAAAAACACACACATGAAAGAACAGTCTCAGCTTTAACCTTATTGTTAGCACGGGAGGGGAGGGGAAACCTGTATATTTGCCAGAAAATACATCCACCCACTTTATGCTCTGGTCACCTGCAGCTGAATGGAATCTGTCATACGCAACGTGACGTCAAATAATCGATTATCTCGAATAAACTTTATCCCGTATGATTTATACGTACCCATGCAAAAGGTTTTAGTCGAGTTATTTTATATTGTAATGTTGACATATTTATTGAATGTTGAGTTCATTAACATTTTCTCTCTCTCTCTTTATTTTCGTTTCAGCAGGTTTGAGGTTTATTTCACATTTAATTAGATTGAAAATTAAAACGACGCACATCAATATTGCCCATAAAGTGCCGTTGAAATAGGCTACGTCAAATATATCCACCCATTCTTTGATATTAGACTGAAAAATAATTACCAAGGCCGATGAAAAAAGCGAATCTTGGTATTTTTTTCAGAAATTAAATAGTTTTGTTTGCTTTTTAGAACCCTACTCTTTTTTATTTATTTATTTATTTACTCACGTCTTTGTACCCATGTAGCTGTAGGTTTTATATATATATATATATATATCTTTGATTGATTTTTGACAACGCGTCTTACTAACCGTTCGGGTTGTACGAATATATTCTAATTATATATTAAGGATGAAGAAGGTAAAATTTAGCTGAATTGTGCCCGCATTTTATGTTAAGAGAGAATGGAAAACCATTTAGTAAAAAACAAACCTTAATACATCAATAAATACTGCAGGCCTCACCTATCAATTAATCAATATGAAAGGAAATACCCCATATTTTAACAATGATACCTTTTTTACGACCATGACGAGAATCGAACCAGGGACTCTACAATCAGTAAGGAGACGCGTTACCGACTGAGCTAAGGTGTCAAGACAGTTAAACAATCAAAAACAATTTGATTTTTTTTTAATTCCCCAAAGTGATTCCGTAGGCCTATAGTTCCAGTTGGACTTTGTCCCGTTCGAATCGGAACTATCAAGAATCTACTGCATTTAAAACGTCCTCTGGTAGTTCAGTGGCGGATGTGACGCTTCACTCTAGCACCCCGTGTCGCGCCAGGAAGTGGAACAAAGCAGTGACTATCGCGAGGACAAGACGGCGGCGTAGGGCTATGGCTTAACTAGAGACAATAGAAAACATTTATACTTAGCATAACGTACTTTAGGCAGTGTTTCTAAAAACTTTAACCCATAGCGGACCACCTGAAAGCGTTCGACGCGTATGCGGACCACACTATAGGCGTGTTTTCGAGGTTGAACTGGTATCGATGTTAACGAACACAGCGTTTTCGCGGTTGACCTGGTATCGATGTTAACAAGATTTGTATGATCGAGACGATACCAGAGCTCGGTTTGGTAACGCTTTCCTTGACCAGACTAAAGAGTATGGTTACGACCAATGAGCAGGGAATTTTTTTCACCAATTTCAAAACAACTTAACTCCTTATATTGGATTTAAACGAGTATAACTTCGGGAGTCAATGGATTTTAAGTTTTTGTAGATTAAAATTGACAGAAATACTTACTAGTTAGAAATATATGACGGTAAACAGTTAGACCCACTTAAAAACAGCTTAGTTATGGATAAAGGAGAGTACTGTATGATCTAGGCCTATTTAATATTACATACGTACTTTGTTTTCGGGGTTATGTTTGGGAAGATACGTTTAGCTCGCCATGTTGTGTGAATATTAGGACTAGTCAAAAATAAGTACCAATAAAACTAAACAGCTCATTTTCTGTAGATTTGCAGTACATTTAATAGGATTATATAAATTCACCTACCAGCTGTTAGATCGACTCTACCACGACCACAATTTTTGTTTGATAAAAACATCTCAAAATCGTTTTCACGTTTCACCTGGGTCAGAACCACTTGGTCTTAACGCGCCCCCCCCCCTCCCCCGATACCAAGACGTAACCAAGTCAATCGCTAAAATTCACCTAGTTATATTGATGTACGCATCTAACAAACAGTAAAACACAGAAATATTTATTAGACTATGTTTTGTTGACTTAGCCCGACAATCTTATATTATTGAGCTCTTTCACTTAGGCCCTATTATTTATCTTTTGCCTGCGGGCCACTTGACACTGCTCCGCGGACCACAGTTTGAGAACTGTACTAAGGCGACAACTCTCACAATAGAGTGGGCTTCTGATGATAGGTTCAAATCCCAGTCAGGTATTTTTTTTAACTAAATGGTATTCCCATCCCCCTCCTTGCAAATGCGGGTATACTTCCTCCAAAATCAATCTGTCTCATTCTCGACACTTTAATGTAGTTTGTATGTATGCGTGTAGCTCTAACGGATAGTAAGGCGCGGTGCTAAAAAAAAACATAAATTTAAACGATGTTTGGGAGGTCGTTGTCAGCTCCTCAGATGGTTGGTACAGCAAGTAAGGTTTGGAGCATTAGCGCACCTAGGATTTTATTTGGGCGCACATAATATACTTTTTTTTTTATTTCAGGGAACCCACTTCGGTGGCCGCATGGTCTTAAGGCGCTACTCTCGCAATAGACTTGCTGCCGATAAAGGGGAGATCGGGGTTCGATCCCGGTCAGGTGCAGTGAAGCTGGTTTTTCCTAAATAGTTTTCCCACGCTACCTCCACGCCAATGCGGGTGCACTTCATCTAAATGCAACCTTATTAATCTCTAGAAAATTAGAGTAATTAGTACATAGGCCTATAACCTGAACGTGTAGTAAGACTTGGTGCTAAAAAAAAGTAATTCTGAGGGACATTTTTTTTTTAGTGTATGACAGTAAGCCTTCTGAATATAAGATCGTCAACTTGGTTTCAAAATGTAAATCTATACATCCGACACATCTTTAATGCTCTAAAATGTTAATTGTACACAAACTATTTTCGGCTTTATATTGAAATGATTTGCAATCTTTAGGGGGCATATTGCCCCACTTGCCATCGATGAACAATACTAGACAGACGTGCTTACCGATGCGGGTGATAATTTACACAATAAAATACGTCAAATAACATTGCATTTAATAAAGCGACTGAAAAAATATAGTTTTACTTTTAAATGCTTTCTAATGAAATAAACAGTAATTTCTCTTGTGGAGCCATTTGCGATCCTTAATTCAAATCGAGACAAGGTGTAAGTTTTTTTGTTTTCTCCCCCAACTATGAGATTTTTGTAATCTCTCTCCAGGCGACTGACTTAAAACTCACCATATTGTTTAATTAACTCAGATAGGTACAAGTTGCTAAAAGCCACCATATTGCAACGAATGCAGAGAAGTTTTTGTTGTTGTTATGAATAGACAAACATAGAACACACATTCGGCTTGATTGACGGGGAATCGTGGATGGGGTGGTAAGGGGGATCGTCTCCGTCGGAGCCACTTTTCTCGTGCCACATCCACTCCCTGGATCAATACGGACATTACGGTTTCTTTCAGCATATACCGGAAGTGCTTAGTTTTATATTTATATATGTTTATATTAAAGAGCGTGCATCACATGCCAATAAACTCTGTGCTACAGTCGGTTAGAAATAGTAAATTTAGACCAACACTATTGCACGTGGATCATTTCTGATTAAACATTAATAGATATAAAGACTTAATAGAAGTCTATTATACTGAATATTGTTGAAATATTAAATTATATTTGAATAAAAACTGGATTTTGACCATTTTAGAATGGCTTCACAGATAAGCACTGTGAACAAATCTCTATTCTGTCTTAATAGGGACATAATGTAGTGTTATATAGCTAGGGGCTCTGCCAATTATCATAACCGCTTGGAGCAATAATCATAATACCACCAGGTAACTAAAGATATTTAATATTTAAAATATTTAATATGTTAATGTTATACTAATTATTGTAATACAAACAAGTAAGCAACGCAATACAAGGAAGGTGTAACTAAGTTGTTTTAGAGTATATATTTCAAGTAAAGCTAAGGTCGTACATATTATAGCCATTTAGGAACTACGTGATATAATTGCCTTCTACGCACTTTCCTGGCCAAAGTTGATATTTTGAGTCCTTAAGTCCACAGTGAGCAAACAGTGGAAATAACCCACAGCCACATGTTCCCTCCACGAAATGATGGTTGTACCATTTTTACTGCGCAGCCAGAAACTTCCACAGATAAACAAGGGGAGTATATAAACCCCTGATATCTGGAAGTCGGGGTTCTCTTCTTTGATAACTCTCGTACTGATTATATGTCGTAGTATTGGCTGGATAGTTATTCTTGTGGACCACGAACTTGTAATATGCTTTTGATAAAATTTTACCATCTCACTTCATAATAAACAGCTGATAATTTCTTCGAGTATAGAGGTTCCTATCATGGATTTGGAGTCGAAACGAACCTAATAGTTCCCTACCTCGAGTTCCCAAACCTGAGGGGTTCGTCAGTAGTTATTAACAATAAACTTTGTCTCCCATCGTCACCTAGGAAAATTTCGATTAATCATTCATATACGATTGCACTGCACACATTTCTGACATATCGTATAGGTGTTTTCTTTTCCCTTTTAATTACATACCCCCAGGGAGCTGAGTTGGGCCTGCTATCATGAACGCTCTTAAATGTACTGGACGTGCATGGGAGACGTCTTTGTGTACAGGGAACTCCCGAACCACTAATTTCCGACCCGACGGCGCTCCACGTGGATTTTTCAAAAGCCCATTAATCCAGGATTGTACTTCTCCCTCTCCTCCCTTTCGCCCCCCCACCCCCCTCACCAATGCTTTACCTTGAAGTTATCGGAGCTTCATATTAGTTTTAAAATCTGACCGCAAATTAATTTGAGATTTGTTTTTCGTAAGCTGATTATTTTGCACCTTGAATGTAGTAATCTCTACTTCTCTCTTCTTTTTTTTTTAATTACGTTTTGAAAATAATTTATATCACAATGGATAGCTTTTTGGGTAGGAAAATGAGGATAGAACTTTACCGCAGGTTTTTCTTGGCTCTATAGGCAGTACCAACCAAAAAGGTTTATTGCAATTTTTTCACAACATTTCCTCAAATGATTTGTTCAAATTTAAATAAGGAAAATTGATCGTCAAGGTAACGCAGAGTGTGGTACATTATATCTAAATAAAAGACAATCCAAAAACAGAGCAGTGTAATGTTGTTTGAAACACTAAGAACTGAGTTTCTAAAAGCTGTACGTAACACTAGATACACACATAACCGCCCGGGCTCTTCACATTTGAACTATAATCTACAATTTAATTTTCACTGGAAGAACCTTATCTGACATCTAGAAAAATTACCAGATCTGCCTATGTATTTATACGTCAATTCATGTTATCTTCACTTGTAAACTTTTAATAGATGTCGTCAATACCTACAAAATAATACACATATTATTATTATTACTATTATTATTATTATTATTATTATTATCATCATCATCCCCGCGTCTTACTACCCGTTTGGGTTACACGCACTTACGCTAATGTGTAGTGGTAGGGTGATTGTGAGATGAAATGGAGGACCTACAGTTTAACGTGGGATCCGAACCACGGCGGAGGCCTGGCATTCCATACATTCACAAGTTGTGATTAATACACATCTTGTCAGAGGTGAAGGAAGGGTTTTGGCAATCAGATAAATCTGTGGCGGGACCAAGGATTGAACCCCAACACAGAAATCCGACACCTCACCCCTAGACCACCAGGTCAGCATGCAACTGTTGAGAGGATATGCTAGAGCACTTAATTTGGACAAGGCAACCAACTTGTCGAAATAATAATAATGTTATATGAAGAGAGCATTTAGAGGAAATGTACCCGCACTTTAGTGGAGGGATAGTGGGAAACAGTTTAGAGGAAAAACCTCACCAGTACACTCGGCTGGGATTCGAACCCCAATCTTCCTGTCAACGGTAGTACAGTCTATTCTGAGAGTGACGCCTGATGATCATTCAATCACCTAAGCGGTTATGTTCTAGTTAAGTAAGTTTATAAGTCATGTGTTAAATAAAGTGAGGTTAAAAAGAGAACGTTAAAATATCTAAATAGACCAATGAAACTATTATGTGAATAAGACTAGAATATAAAATAATAAAGAGATCTAGTTTTAATCTCCTTTACTCTCATATACTTATTTAGAAACTGTTGCCACTAAATTGTAAATCTAGACTTTATTTGAGCTGGTCAACGTTTGTGATGAACACAAATAAAATAAATGGAGTAAAATTTAAGTATCATGCTGTAGGGCCTAGAGTTTTTCCTTTCTTTTTTCTTCCCTTTCCGACCTGCCATCAAACCAGCATCAAATTGTAGACAAACGTCTTCATCCCGAGCAAAAATGTCATCTTCATAGGTTTTTTTTCTTTCTCTCTTCTAGACAGCTCAATTTGTCAGTCACAACTTCAGCACACAATGGCGGGTGTTCAATGGCCTATAGAAGTCGTTGATAGTTTGGAGCTCGAGGGGTAAACGTGACTTCTTCCCTTTCCCCCCAAATCCGACTCATCATCAAACCAAATAAAAATAAGATAAAATAATAAAAACAAGAGATTCTTGAAGAAAAAAAAAACCTATGTTTTTCTATCTTCTTTACCTCGGTAGATCAATAGAGGCGTGACTCACCGCTAACCGATGATCCCAGAGCTGCGGGGGAGTGATTGGGAGAGAGGGGAGGAGGAAACAAGGAGCTAAACAACACAGCTACTAATTAAACATATTAAGAGCGTTCATCATGGCAGGCCCAACTCGGTTCCCGGCTCGCGCGAGTATTATTACTAGCACCGCGTCTTACTACCCGTTCGGGTTATACGCACTTACGCTAATGTGTGATGGTAGGGTGATTGTGAGATGAAATGGACCTACAGTTTAACGTGGGATCCGAACCACGGTGGAGGCCTGGCATTCCTCACATTCACAAGTTTTGATTAATGCACGTCTTGTCAGAGGTGAAGGAAGGGTTTGGCAATCAGATAAATCTGTGCCGGGACCGGGATTGAGCCCCGGACTCCCAGCACAGAAGTTTGAAGTGTGCTGTACATTCGTATTTGAATGACTACTCGACATTTTCCGCGGTGACGATGGGGGACAAAGTGACAAAGTTTCTTGTTAATAACTACAGTATGTCTCCATTATGACAGAATGAAGATTTGTGCACAATACTTAGCTGTGAAGCTACTCTAAAATGGCCAAAAAATGGCCTTTTCAATGCAGTTTTTATCCAAATATCATTTAATATTTCAACAATGTTCAGTATTAGTAACTTCTATTAACTCTTTATCTCCATTAATGTTTAATCAGAAATGATACACGTGCAATAGTGTTGGTGTAAAGATAGGATTTCTAACCGACTGTAGCAAAGAGTTGATTGGAATTTGATGGTTAAGGGTTGATTGTGTGGAAAATTGAAAATAGTATTTAGACCTGAAGGAAGACCGAGATATTATGACAAATGTTTCCTCTTTTTAAAGTGTGGAGCTATTTCAGATGTAGCGTTGTTTGAAAAAAAAGGAAGGAGAGTCCTACATTTATTTTTACATTTTTTTAATGGCAAAAAAAAAACATTTTTTCGGTCAAAATAAATCAAATATATTATCCAGTAGAAACAGTTTTATTTTCTACAAATAGTAATCTCAGGAGTTTTTTGATTTCTCTCGTGGGTATTGGGTAATTTGACCATGCTTTTCCCCTCTCCATTTAAAAAGTGTTTTATCAAATGCTTCCATGTCCAAGAACTGTGGAAAATTAAACCAAACGTATCTCCTAAAGCAATATTTTAATTATTTAAAGTTTTTTTTATTTATTCGCTATAAAAACTTTTAAAATATGAAAATTAGATCGCTTCTACCATTCTTGGATATTTCACAATGGGCATAGCAGTATTTGATTAAAAACTTTTTAAAGAAGAGGAAATCACTGGCGAAATGAAGGTTTCCTCTTTATCAGTATTTTGTTTTTAGCATCACAACACGTCTTAGGCCTACTAACCGTTCGGGTTATACGCTTCCTTACTAATCACGCTAATGGTTTTAGGGATTAGGAAAAATTATATTTAGAGTAAGTGTAACCACATTTGTGTGAAGAGAGAGAGAGAGAATGGAAAACTGTTTTATTAAAAACCACCCTCAGCACACTCGGCCGGAATTCGAACCTCGATCTACCCGTCATCGGTAGTCTAATCTACTGCGAGAGTAGCGCCTTAGACCATGCGGCCATCGAAGCTGGTTTTTTTTCACCAGTAATGAATTAACGGCCGGGGGCTGGGTGTTATTTCTGGTTTGTAAGTGCACGTTAAATACCTAAAATAATAATTAATTATGTATTATACTCCAGAGGGGGGAAAAAATTCTTCCCTCTCTATTTATGGATTTATCTGCCCTATTTAGCGCCACATTCGCAATAGTGTGATATTAGGTGTTCTCAATTCGGTGTGACTCCATCACTGGGATATATATATATATATATATACACACACACACACACACACATATATATATATATATATAAAAAACCAGTAGCCAGGAAAATATTTAACAAATACCACTACTCGTTCCTACCCGTTCGGGTTATACGTACTAACGCTAATGTGTAATGGTAGGGTGATTGTGAGATGAAATGGAGGACCTACAGTTTAACGTGGTATCCGAACCACGGTGGGAGGCCTGGCATTCCACACGTTCACAAGTTGTGATTAATACACGTCTTGTCAGAGGTGAAGGAAGGGNTAGGGTGATTGTGAGATGAAATGGAGGACCTACAGTTTAACGTGGTATCCGAACCACGGTGGGAGGCCTGGCATTCCACACGTTCACAAGTTGTGATTAATACACGTCTTGTCAGAGGCGAAGGAAGGGTTTGGCAATCAGATAAATCTGTGCCGGGACCGAGGATTGAACACCGGACCCTCAGCACAAAAGTCCGACACCTTACCCCTAGACCGCCTAGGTTACCCTCAAAAAAAGGCTGCGCACATTTTAATAGATTACATAATATAACCTTCCTCCATAGAGCATCTTGTGAAGTTTCATCTGGCTGTTGCCCAAAAGAGTTAATTAACGAACCCTGCTTTAATCCTAATCCATAGTGACCAAATGCTGTGCTGTCAATTTTATTGAGCGTACAGTAGCTTTATATTATCATCTGGAAACTATGTAAAAGCGATTAAGATTGGTGTAGTTTCTGCTAAGCATCAAAGTGAATATAATTTATTTTTAGTGCTATTCCACTATTTAAAACTATTATGATAGGGGGAAAGGGGGATTAGATTTTTAAAAAAAGACCTGCGTAATAATTTTTAGTTTCAGATTCTCCGGCTCTCAAGAGACTAATTATTTTTATTCATTTATTTGAGATATTTAACATGCACTTTTCTGGACCGCGAGGTTATATATTTAAATAACACGTGGATTTCTATGAGCGAGAACGAATGGCCCTATCAATTTAGCCGGGAAAGGTATTTTAATACACCTTCCAGTGTTCTTTTAAATGCCACAATCTACATGGGACAAAAAAACTTTACTTCTCCTAAGAAGGAAGTTGTGCTAAGGGTTCTTATCACTCAAGAAGAAAAGAAAAAATCCGTCGACTCCGGATGGGTTTAAACCCACGCAATATCGTGTTTTGATGGCAGCTCTCTTTTACTCCAATACCACCGAGTTCGAAAAGAAACTAATTGAATGTATTCATATGAAGGAAATACATAAGAGGCTCACATTTCATTGAATAAAAAAACCATCATCATTAAATTGGAAGACAACTATGAATATTTTGTAAAATACGCTTCTGAACGGGCGATCATGCTTGACACACAATATGTCTGAATTAGATTCACAATTATATATTACGTTTTATTTAACAGGAAAGTTAGTTGGACGCGAACATCAAACGTGTTTTGACATTCCGTCGAGCAATATCAAAATATGTGGGATCTTAATAATATCCAGCGTTCCGAGTTGCCTAGCAACACGTTGTTGTCAGCGGTATCTCCTTAGGGCCGTATTTCTAATCTAGTCTCGGGAGTCAACCCTTCTTATGGCAGTATTTATGGTCTAGTCTCGGCCATCAGCCAATCTTCTTAGGGCCGTATTTAAGAATAGTCTTGGGATCCGTACAATCTTCTTAGGGTGGTATTTATAGTATAGTCTCGAGAGTCAACCAATCTTCTGTCAAACGAATAACAATAAGTTCAGATCAAATGGGAGATTAGTTGACCACTCGAATATTGAATTTATATACCGCCCTAAAACACAGTCGCTTAGCAATAGTGACTACGGCCGAGCCCATCCCTGATTTGAGTGTTGGCTGTATCCATCATCGGACGAATTTATTGAATTGTATCAAATGTGTGTGACAAAAGATAAGGAGACCAGATAACAACGGGAAAGTTGTAGATTGTGTGTCAAGCTGGGCGACAGTAAAAACAAAAATATAATCTGTTCACCCTCTTAGCAGAGGTCAACATGACTTACAGTACAATCCCGATAGGATTTTTTTTTTTGACACTTTATTAAAACCATTTTTATACATCTAGCCATGTGCTATGCAGCTATAGCTTTTGATCTAGATATTATCGATAGCTACCCGTCCGGTCTATTTCCATAGGAATGAGCGAGGTAGAGATTAGACTGAGTGTACCCGAATTCGAATGGAGAAAATGTGGGAGCCCACTTAGGGGGAAAACCACCCGATTACCACCCTGCCGAAATTTAAGGCGCTAGAATAGTCGAGCAAAAATTCATAAATGCCAGAAACCAATCGGATTTTTAAGGTTATTGTGGGGAGCTATTCAGCGGAACAGCACAAAGGGGTGGGTGGGGGGATAGTACTAATTACAATACAATTTGTGTTGTTCTTCCTTCTCCTTAATAAATTACATCATTCGGTTCACAAAGATAATAATATTGCGCGTCTGGGATACGTCACTCGTAGTCCAGTAGTGAAAAGATTATCCAGTACTAATCCGGGCCGGCCTTAAGGTGGGGTGCTAGTGAGCGTGAGTTTAGGGCAGTGTTTTTGAAGTTTCTATAGCATAAACATTTTTTGGCTAAAATAAATAAAACATTTCTTCTATAGAAACATAGAGTTTAGTTTTCTGCATATACTAATCTCAACAGTTCTTGAATATCTGTCAAAGGTGTCGTGGAATTTAATGACAACTTTTTCTCGTTGGTTAAAAAGTTTTGTCACCAAATGTCGCCATACTCATGACAGATATTCAAGAACTGTTGAGATTAGTATATGCAGAAAACTAAACTCTATGTTTCTATAGAAGAAATGTTTGATTTATTTTGGCCAAAAAATTTTTATGCTATAAAAACTGCAAAATTAATGCACTAAATTCGCTCTCACTAGCATGACACCTTAAGCAGGGGCGAAAGGGCCAACCGCCCCTGACCCCACGCTAAAGGGGGGCGGGGAGCCTCCACACATCAGGTTAAAAAATAAAACTATATCTGAAAAATAGAAATGATAATTAGTATCTGCTCGCCGCCATCGCCACACTGACTATCTCTATTCTCTCACATAGTCCCCTCTTCCACGGCTCTGTCGCTGTCATCAGACAAGTTTTTCCTTGAGTGCTTTTTAACCATGAGGAACCTCATATCAATATGCAATGTATAGGGGCCCCCCTCCCCTCAAAGGATTTGCCCACGGCCCCACAACTGTTAGGGCCGTTCCTGGTGCTAATGTACCGTTGTCCAGGGGACGCCCGAATGTACTAATCGTACATCCTTTCCGTGAAGGCTCTTTCCATGTCCCGATGAGATGAGGTGAAGGTGATAGTCGAGTATGAGGGTGTGAAAACAGTGGAAACACTCAAGCCTGACTTTAGCCTAATTAACTAAATCCTGATTACCTTTACCCTTTGGAGAAAATTACCCAAGGTACCAGGCGAGAATCGAACCCGGGACCCCTAAAACTTGTAGCCAGGTGCACTGACCACTACATCACGGGACCGTTTGGTTCTTAATTATCAACCGAAATGATTTTTTTTTTTACTTTCAAAGTAAATATTTCAACCTCTAAATTATGTTTACAAGTGTAGATACTCTTATGTATTAGAGGGAAATATTATTTTTACTATTATTTATTATTTAGCACCGCGTCTTACTACCCGTTCGGAATTATACGCTTAAGTACTAATTACGCAAATGGATTAGGAATTGGGAAGGTTGAATTTAGAGGAAGTGAACCCACGTTTGCGTGGAGGAAGAGTGGAAAGCCATTTAGGAAAACCCACCCCCAGTTCACACGACCGAGATTCGAACCTCGATCTCCCCGTCCTCGGTAGTCGAGCTCAACACGACTAGCGCGTTAGCCAACTACGCCACCAGAGGTGGGTATATATATATGGAAATAGAAAGTAGTTTTGTGTCCATTCGACACTAAACTCTTGTGGGGGTTTGTTGATATTTCAAAAGAGGTGCAACATGTGACTGGCAATATCTCAGCCAACTAGCCAGAACCCTTAAATGTACCAGGTGAGCCCTACTCCTTTGTCCACGTGCACAACGGTACGGGTGTTGGTTTCATATGTTGTTTCTTCATTTTATTTCTCTCCTCTTCATAAGTTATTTCTCTCCCTTACTTCCTCTGCAGCTCCTGTCACGGCTACATCCATGAGAGATCATCTCGTAGACAAGATGATCCTAGTCTTTTGAGGAATCCTCTTGGCGAAAAGCGCAACGAAGCGTCGAAAACAACAAAGTCAGGAAGAGGAGGTGAGGGGTCCTCCCTTGCCATAAAGTGGAACAGAATGAAAACTCACGATTAGTTAGCGTCAATCCCTCCTCCCAATCCTTTAGTAGAGATTCCTTCTGAAGCGTTTTCGACAGGACGATAAGTCGTTTGATGGTTTCAAAATTCAAATTTTCTTGCATGAATACGTGTCCTCCCAACCCCAATAATATTACTGGTATAAAAAATGAAATCACGAGGTTTTGACACGATTCAAGCTCAATATATTTTAAGTAATTTCTATGATAATGCACGACACCTTAGCTCAAAAGGTAGCGTTTATCTCTACTGAGTCAATGATCCCGGGTTCAATTCCCAGTTCAGATCGACTTTTTTTTAAATTTTTTTTTTTTTTACTTGTTCAGGCTATACGTATTTATGATAATTTATTTTAACAGGGTAGGGATGAGGTAGGACGCATTTTAGAGGTAATGTACACGTATATGAGTGGAGGAAGGGTGGAAAACCAGTTAGGAGAAACTACTCTCAGTAGATTCGACTGGGATTCGAACCCCAATCAGCGATATCCCCATCATCAGCAGGCCAGTCTAACACAAGAGTGACGCCTTAGACCGCTCGACCACTGAAACGGGTGATATATATATATATATAATTAGTGAAATATGGGTGTTGTCTGTTCTAGGTTTAATCTAGTTTATAAGACGTACTCCAGTAGGTTACCCAAATAAAACCATCAGTCTCATCTTGTCTAGTCCGGTTTGTCAGTGATGGGGTGGAGATAAGGGTTCAGAATCTCAGCCGGGTGTATTGAGATGCTTTATCACTTTTACTTCACGCGAATGCGGGTACATTTTAAAAATAAATTCCACCTACTTCCTACAACCTTATTAATGTTAATTTACATATAATCCAGGCGGGCAGTAAGCTAAAAAGCATAAATAATCGAGAACCACGAATGAAGTGAAAAGAGAGGTAAAGGGGGCAATATTTGAATATCTTGTTTAACGAAACTATCCTCGAATCGAACGTGTGATCCATATTAGATAAATGCAAGTATTTAATTAAAAAAAATTAGAAATTTGTCCTTTATGTGAAGCGAATCTCTTTGTAAGACTATCAAAGCACGGCCATCGTCTTAAACAATAAACACCAATAGTCACGTAACAAGGATCTAATTTCCTTGAGAGACGGGAGGAGTGGGGAAGAAAATCCTTCGGTGTAAGATTAGTGACGTCACCGGCCACGAAAATAATGAAAACGCTGCCTGTACCTTTGGAATACTTCACGACTCAAAAACGACCGCATTGGTTATAATATTAATTAATTCATAGATATGACAATCCACCCGACAGCATATTTGTGTTTTTCATAACAAGGTTTTGAAAGGGTTAATTTTAATTTGATATCGTATTATTCAAAACTACGGTAAGAGGAGAAGGTCAGAGGTCACAGATCCTCAGCCAACTAACTTCCTGGCTACGTGATTGAAACCCGGACACAAAGTCTGCGAGGGGTGAAGAACAGCCCGAAGAATAAAATCCCCCACAAATGGGGGGTTATTAGCGTTAGCGTGCATAACAAAGGAAATTATTGACCCCATCGGAATACGAACTAGTATTTCATGAATATGTTGACATTCGTCTGAACGGGGCGTGAGGCGACTAAGAAAAGGGCGAAGGGGAGGTTTGCGGTTGTTGATAAGAGGGGTGGAGGGTTGCAGCAGCAATTGCCATATTAGAGAGTGAGGGGAAGTTGTGGTTGCTGATAAGGTGGGGTGGGGGGAGGGGGGTCTGCTCAGCGACTGTCAATATGTTGATTCCTCAGAGCAGCCCAATATTTTACACCAACACTTGAGGTGACGTGGATTTATTAACATCGTACAATACACGCTTGTCACTTAATTGTTCCCAAAACAATTACTTGGTTCTAGTCTTATTCCTTTTCTGGAGAGTAGACTGGCTACTGACTGACCTTGCTAAAAGTAGTGGGAACGGTATTGAATATAAAGGGTATGGCAATAGAAGCTGGGGGAAAAACTCCTTTTAAAATATGTTTTCCAGCTTATATATAAAATGAGGAAATAGGTTTTATATTTCATTTGGGTATTTACACCTTAAATACAGATAAACCAGCAGTGTATTTTCAAAACTACCCCAGAACAACCCCCGGAGCCAATTCAGGCTCCATGACATGAAACACAGCATTATACCGACCATGAATTTTGATCTGGTGTCAAAACTAGTTATCAATCTATGACTTAACAAAGTTTTTAACAATAATTGGTAAATGTGCTAGGTTGATTTGAATATGTCCATATGCCAAATCACGTGGCTTTTGAAAAGCGGAGAGATTTTGATCGCTGTAAAAATATGTATAGGCCTAGATATATAATTTTTAATTTTAGTTAATACTAACACAAGATCGTATGAAAATAGGTGGTAAAAAATTATCAGGTTGGCCTACTGGGGGGGATATAAGTTACCACAAATTAAAAAAGTGGCCTACACTACTAAAGATACGTACCTAAATTTATCTTAAAACTATCGAAATATACTACACAAACCGCCGATGTGAGAGCTGCAGGATATAAGGGTGGCGTATGAATACATTAAAGTGGCTTTGTTAACATTTTTAAGTGGTCAAATTTCTTCCTATTTCGAAATGACAATAAACATGCCTTTCTCCTTGCCAAGGCTGTATAGTACAATTTTCATAGGAAGGGCTTTTATCTTACAGCTAGAGGAGTTATAATATTTTCACGTATTCATACGTAAAGCCATGTGATCTGTAGTTGTCACTTTTGAAAGAGTATATCAATACTATAAAATTATACTAAAAATACAGTAAAATGTTATTAATTTTGACAGCACAAAAGTATGTATTTTTTAAAAAGGCCCTTCTTGTAAAAATTGGACTATAGCTATAAACAGTTGATAACTACAGGTGGGGTTGCAATTAGTTTCGGGATAATAAAGACTATTCAATTACAATATTAAAATACAAATATTTTATTCCCAAAAGAATAGTTTATATAAATGAGACGTCGTTAATTAAATCATTGGTAATCAAAAACATGTATTAAGATAGATTAATTATTTTTTGTATGATTTTGAAGATTCAAAACTGCCATTCCTAGAAGGAATTCCACGATGTAGCTATGTGTCAATTTGTAGACGGCGCCCTTAAATACAAAGATATAATGAGAGCATAACTATATCCTATTATGTTAGTGCTTAAAATCCTATCGACTGTTAGAAAGTACGAAATCTTCTTAAAACTGGCACGGCCGAAACTTGCGCAGATTTAGATAAGCACAAGGTCACCGTCACAAAAAAACAAACAAAAAAAACGCCGAAGGTTGTTAAGGTCGTTTGGTAATTTGTTGTTCTGCATCACGAGATATATTGATTGCTTAAAAAAAGCAGGGGAAGAGGGAGGAATAGGATGGGCGTCACTATTTTAAATAAGATTAAAAGACCTTCATAATCAAAATCTCCCAGAACCGATTGATTTGATTACTATTCAAATATCGAATATACATTGTTGCACTTTTCCTCAAGTAAATCATGCAGAGAAAAATGTTTTATCTTTAATGACAATAAATTTAATAAATCTTACCTCGCAGTAAATAAGCAAGCATCATGTCCCGAAAGGGCGGTAACCATAGCATATTTGGAGAGGCGTTGACGTTCACATTCTGTTGCGTCAGATGATGATTGTGTTGAAGATTCAATAGATTAACATTCAATTGTTGATCGGTCAACAGTTCACAAAGTCGGCACCTCATCTTTGGTCAAAATTATTTTAACGCACCATTTTAAGATGTTGATACAGTACAAAACTACCACAGAACACAAATAATCACAGATGGAATACGCATCAACACATTTTAAATCTTACAACAATAAAACATACAGATAAATGTCAACAATTTTTTTTTAAAAAGACGACACTAAAGAAAAACTGCGTCATATATATATTATAACGAAGGAAGGGGAGAATAAAATCTGAAACCCAACCAAATAAACAATAAGCGAAAAATATATATATAAAGGAAAAAGAAAAAAAAGAAAATATATTAGGGAGAAACAAGTAAATATACGACCTCTCAAACCAAGAGGCAAAACTCAACTGAAAACTGATGGTGTTTTGTTGACTCGGTGAAAGAAACGGGACATCGTTCTTGTCGAGGTGAGAGAGAGAGAGCGAGAGAGGGGGGGGAAAGCGAGGTCGCACGAGATAGCACGAAGCTTCCCGATAGTGAGCGAAGAGCGGCGAGGATTAGATGAGCGTGAGAGAGAAAGCTAGTTTGAAGGGTGAGGNTCCCGAGAGTGAGCGAAGAGCGGCGAGGATTAGATGAGCGTGAGAGAGAAAGCTAGTTTGAAGGGTGAGGGTAAGGGGGAGGAGCGAAATGGCACGAGATCCAACCAGAAAGAGAGAGAACGGGTGTGAGACAAGGTGAGGAAGAGAATCAAACAGTTCGACGAGGCCACTTGCGCACTTGATTCAACACAAAACAGGCAATACAATAGTGGAGGACACTTCTAAATGACTACGCAAATTCGCATATAAATATTTTTTTAGCGCTTCTAACCAACCGTTCATGTTATAGGCCTACTCTTTTGCATTAACTACGCTGATGGTTTTTGGGTTTCGGTAGGTTACATTTAAAGTGTACTCACATTTGCGTAGAGGGAGAATGTAAAACAATTTTTTTTAAAAACCACCCTCAGTACACCCGACCAAGATTCGAACCTCGATCTACCCTTCATCGGCTCGGCAGGTTAGTCCATTGCGAGAGTAGCGCCTTAAACCACTCTGCCATCGAGGCGAGCGAAATTCGCATGGATTTTTTAAAATATATATTAGGCCCTACTAGGACTTTTTTATTAACCATTCGGACCATTCGCAATTTGTATTAACTGATAAGAGAACACAGAATGAACGTTGGTCTTAAGAAAATGTACCAGTATCCACCTGGATGGGATTTTAAAGAACCAATTAAATAACCGTAACCAGTGCAACACAGCGAAACTTTACTTTCATACGAATGGAGATATCCGACAACTATAGCCTGATTTTGTTCAAAGAACAATGATTTAGAAAAAGCAAACATATTTATTTGCGGCCAACAGTGATAACATTTTGGTATATATTATTTGTCATATTTTTTAGGTACGTATTGAAAATATATATCTAAAGTGACAGCTGAAGATGACATGACTTGATGTATGAATCTATTAAAATTGTTTTAGTAACGTTAGTAACTACTAGACACCGTTCTTTAAGGCTTTATTTCATACTAGAATTCTACTGTATTGTATTTTGGTATGAGAAAAGGCCTTCGAGGACGGTAATGGGAAGGCCCTTTATCCTACCAAAATACTGCTATACAGTAGGATTCTAGTATGAAATAAAGCCTTCCAAAACAGGCCTTCTACCAAAATCAGGGTATAGAAAAAGTTACCTTAATCTACTTTCAAATGTTCATACGTATATTCATGTAATATCCAGCTGTCAATTTTGATATATATCATCAATACCTGTAAAATAACATTAATAGAATAGTAAAATGTTATCAATGTTGACCGTAATTTTTTTTTTAAAGGTGCTACAAATGTTCATTAGGAAGTAAATCAAGGTATAGCTTGAACCCCGGTCTTCCAAGTCAGAGCATGCGTAGTAACCACTATACCAACTCGACCAGTGTCATACTATAATTGGTCACTATTTTGGAAGGAGGGGGGTGATGAGGGGAAGTGAGGGATCGGGGGGTATTTAACGAGAACATTTTGAACCGACTCATTATATGAGCACACGACTTAGAGGCCTAATTTTATAACAAACACAACAACCAGTACCCCGGCCGTTAATTCAACACTGTGAAAGTGGAATCTCCATTTTATCCAATGACATATAATTATATTGTTATGCCAGGGATCGAACCCTGAGCCCTAAATCACTATACCTTCGTTAGAGACAGGGTTTCAGAAAACGGCCGCTATAACAAAACAAAATAAATTATAGCCTACATTAAATGTTACGGGAAAATAGTCTTTCTTTTTAAAAAAAAATATTCTTAAAATAGTTTATTTTTAAACCGTATGGGTGATCAGGGGGGGACATTTTGTTTAAATTGAATATTACTCTTCCTTATCTCATTATAGTGTATTCAAATGTGGATAGTCCTGTTCGATGGTAAGAAAGGGCGGAAAAAACATATACATAGCCTCTTCTTGCTTTAAAATTTAGTAAAACTGTTTTTTATGCAAGTGTATGCAATCCAATCGTTTAAACATCCCCACCAACCCCCAAACTTAACCAGTGAATAGAAAACGAAAATGATAAAATATTATTAAACATTAATGAATCTTAACGAAGTAGATTGTTTTATACGTCTCGTCTTTACTTAATTAAATGACTATGCAGGTCTAAACCAGAAATATAAAGATGGAAGAAAGAAACTAGCATTTAACATTAATTCATCAAATTATATAATTTAAATTTATGTACAAATTATACCAAAATTAATTCTTAATTTTTGTTGAAATTTTGAAGGGTTTCGAAGAGCAATAATTTTGTTATGTTTACGTGACGCCAAAGTTAAATAGTGAAAATTAAAATATTCAAGCATATTTATTCACATTAATGCCAAAGTGTAGGTTACAACTTGCAAAAAGGAAGCAGATAGCAGCTATTAAATGTATGCAAAACCTGCTATGAATGTCCAATTTACATTTGAATACTTCAGAGCGAGAGTGGTACATGAACCTTCTTTTACCCTGTGAGGTAAGCTCCCTGTAAGATAACAAGCTTACATCGCATTATTCCAATACGGTATCTTAATATATATAATTCTTCTATACGTGTGTATGTCACTGAACTCCTCCTAAACGGCTGGACCGACTTTGATGACATTTTTTGTGTGTGTTTGAGTGGGTCCGTGGATGGTTTGGATTCATAATTGGACCCGGTAGGTGGCGCTGCAATCGTATATAAAGTCTGTTCACCGTAGGAATTGTTTTCTGAAAGGCCTTTTTCCCTACCAGAAAGCTATTACATAGTGGGATATTGGTAGGAAAAAATACCTTTCAGAGAGTAATTGCTACCGTGAATGGAGTATAGGTAAGTTGTTCTGCGTAAGCCCGCAAAGGTTCTAGGCCCAAAACAGTATATATTTTGCACTATGAAAATAGAAACAATTAAAAAGTCAATAAAATAAAATTAGCTGTACCCGGCATTCAAATTTGTAAGCAAGCTTCGCAATTTTTTTCGATACAGCTGATATTTGTGGGTGAAATGCCAAAAATGAAAAGATGTTTTATTTTGTATGTTGTCTTGACAAGCACTGAATTTGTAATATTTGTGTAACTCATAACTCACTAATTGGAGTTCATTGTGAATTTGTAATTGTGATGATCACATAGTATTTGTTTTATTATCGAAATCAATTATGCCACCCAAACGAAAAGCCAACGTTCTGGCAGGACAACGTCTGTCGGGTCCGCTAGTCTTCTTATATAGTAACTAAATTAAGAGGTTGTCTGTCATGAGCATTACTCGATATCAACCGCACGAAGAGGTCTGAAATTTTTTTTAAATCCATTGGAAATTTAGTAAAAGAATAAAGTAGGGAAATACATGCATACTATTAGGCCTAGCCGGCCATTAAATTGTTGACATTTCACCTGCTGTCAAGGAATGTAAAACTCAGAATATACAAAACCATAGTTTTTATATGTTGTTCTTTATGGTTGTGAAACATTATGAAAATAATTTTAGGGTGGATAAAAAAACAAGGTACTTAGTAAGATATTTGGTCCAAAAAGAGTGGAGGCTACTGTGGAGTGGAGGAGGTTACATAATTATGAGTTACATATACCACACGGCATTGTTAAGACAATCGAGTCTCATTGATTACGATGGGCAGGACATGCAGCGCGAATGGGAGATTATAGAACCTTGTTCACGGTATTTACTGGCGGATGGGTGCACTTTCTGAACCGACTGATTATATCAACACACGAATTATGAATTAATTTTTTTTCTTGAACTGACACAACATCCAGCCCCACAGCCGTTAATTCATCACTGTGAAAAGAGGGAAACCCACATTTTCACTAATTATACATATTTTTTGACCATGCCGGGAATCGAATCCAATACCGTTAACTCAGAAGACAGATACGCTACCGAGTGAGTTTAGGAGTCAGATTCGTTGTTTTAAAGATGGGGGAGGGTTTAACTTAAAGATAGTGTGCCCGAATTAGTGTGGAGAATCGTAAAGGAAAAACTACGCGACCGGGATTCGAAACGCGATTCCTTCGTCATCGGTAGTCCAGTCTATTGCGAGAAGACCAATCGATCACCGGAGCAAGTCATTTTTATATTCAGAATATAAGATGTATATATATATTTTTTTCAAATGCATACATTTATTGCTAGCATTAAAAACAAATGGGTCCATTCCAAGAAGCAAGAATATTTTCCCAGCTGCACCGTTAAATAAAACTTGTATTTGATAAAAATAAACCTGACGGATCGAGACGTTTGGCTGTGTCGGAATAACAGAGAGAACCCTGACCCGTCCCTCGAGTGTCGTCAGTCTCCCTGCCAAATATTTACACACCCTACACACTTCCTCAAAAAGGATCCAACGAACGAACGGTCGACACAGTCTTTCACGCCAAATACTATCAACCGACCATTTATCAAACTAGTTTTTGGCTCCACCTTTTTCTAAAGATTACTATTATTAATTAACTACTACTACTACTACTACTACTACTAATACTACTACTACTACTACTATTACTACTACTATTACTATTATTTTATTTTACTTTTACTTTATTATTACTATTATTATTACTATTACATTATTACTATTACTATACTATATTATTAGTTCCGCGTCTTACTACCCGTTCGGGTTATACGCAACTTATACTAATGTGTAATGGTAGGGTGATTGCGAGATGAAAGGGAGGACCTACAATTTAATGTGGGATCCGAACCACGGTGGAGACCTGGCATTCCACACAATCACAGGAGTTGTGATTAATACACGTCTTGTCAGAAGTGAAGGAAGGGTTTGGCAATCAGATAAATCTGTGCCGGGACCGAGGATTGAAACCCCGGACCCCCAGCACATAAGTCCGACACCTTACCCCAAGACCGCCAGGTCACCGACTAAAGTTTGTTTATTTGAAATATTTAACCGTGCACTTTCTGAACCGACTGATTAGGTTATCATCACACGAGAATTTCTATGAGCGAGATCGAAAGGGACTACAAATTTTGACGAGAAAGGTTTCTTCTTCAGATACATTCCCAGGGTTCTTTTACATGCCACAATCGGCATGGGACCGACGCACGAGACGGCTTTACTTCTTACCCTCTGAGAGAAGAAGAGATACGGATTTTTTTTTATATCTCTTACGAAAAATCCATGGACCTCAGCTGAGTATGAACCCACGAACATCGGGTCCTGAGGCGAGCACTTGAGGTTCAAATAAAAACAAGTTTAGTTACGTTTGCCTACAAGAGTCTGTTTAATTCATTAGAAATATACTTTGATGTTTTTTATTTATTTTAGCACTGCGTCTTACTACCCGTTCGAATTATACGCAAATATACACTTCATTTACACTTCACAGAACGGCCCTATTTTATAAACTGCGCCATAGGGAGACAACGCAAGGTAAGCTTTCTACCTTTCAGGATAAACGGAGTGTATCAATTTCGCTAATGTGTTTGGGATGATGAAGGTTAAATTCAGGTGAAGTATTCCTGCATTTGCATGGAGGAAGAGTGCAAAACGACGAGGGGGAGAAAATTCTAAAGAAATTCAACAGCATTCATCACGAGGGAGAAATAAAAAACCAAAGTAGACGAAACAATCCTCTCTGAAGCCTTTTCGGTGATCGAATATTGTCTAGGGGCGGCACTCTCGCAACAGAAATGGATTGCCGGTGATGGGGAGATCGGGGTTCGGATCCCAACTGGGTACATTTACTTTAGATTTTACCTTCCAAATCCCTATCCAAATGGTGTAAATGCGCGGATAGACCGGACTGGCACCAGGAAATAAAGTATCTCAAAATTCACTTGTTTTTTACTTCCACGTCTTCCTACCCATCCGGGTTATACGTATACACTTATGGGATGGATGTGGTAGGTAGGATTTGGAGGAAATTTATCCGCATTTGCATGGCGGGAGAATGGGAAAACGTTTAGAATAAAACACCATCGGTACATCCGAAAGGTACTCGATCACCAATCTCCCCATCGTCTGCAGTACAGTCTGTTGACAAAAAGACCATACGAACACCGACGCGGTTAAGAAGAGAAGATGATGAGGGAAAATTAAGGAAAATCGTAAGAATTCACCTGCGGCGAGTGAAAATAATACACCCGGTCGTAATCGAAACCCGCCCTCCTTCCGTAATGAGCCAGGAGTGTGTTTAAGTTTGTGTAAGTTAATATTTATTTTGTTCAGTAATTATGTTAAAATACTTTCTCCTTCTAAACGACAAAACGAGTATCAATAAAAGAATAAAAATGGTAACAATCTTTTTAAAAAAAATATTAACATGCGATCGAACGTTTTAAGTCAAAGAAGGCGATAAACGTTTGTCGAATGTGACGCCAATCTTGCCTTGCGTGTACTCCAGGATAATTAATTGTTTCAAAGAAACGAGATTGATTTGACTACAAAATCGAATAATATTTTCTAAATATCTATAGCCACCAAAAACACATCAATCATCAATCAATATATTTTTTAAGACACCCTTTTGTCAACAAAACACACCAATTACCAATCCTGTTTAGTTTAATTAGACATTTAGAAGCCGGTCCCCTTGTCATGGCATGTAATGCGTTTGACAAAATCAACACTAACATGATTTAAAAAAAATTGTGTGAGTTTTTGCTGAGAAGTTTTATTCTGTTAGGCTATTAAATCCATTCCCTGTTATTCCAGGTCCAATTACTGGCTACTTTTTTTTACAAAACACAATGGCCGCATGATGTTGACAAGTCATGTTAGAAAGAGAGAGTTGGCTGAGTGGTAGCAGCAATCAACGCCTAATTAGTCACTAGTCAGTGATACTTGATTACAATAAACGAGCGTATCAGAGTTTTGTTTTAACTTGACCATTTGGAATTTCGATTGTCCGGATATTTATTACGAGATAATTTGTCAAATGCGTTGACCAATTTTAACGAAATTTGGCGGGGACATTCTAAGAACCTAGTTCGAACAACGTATGCACATGCATTTTCAATATGGTTACTCGTTTCAATATGGCGGTTACTCAAAAAGGATTTTTCATTTAGTAGCTCATCTCGATCGAGTGCCTAGGGTGTATTAATTAAGTTTATATATATATATATATATATATATAACGCGAGACTGCCGTGCCAAACTACGTGAACAACGGGTTTTCTTTAGGAATAAAATGTACTATTAAAATATATAGTGTTTTTATAACTCGATTGTCAAGAAAAAATATCAACTTCGTATCAAAGTAAAAATAAGATATATATATATATATAATATAGACACTATAACGCATTAATTGGGGTTTCTGACGTATTAAAAATATCAACAGAAATATTACGGTTGAATGCATTTTGATCAAATTTAACAAGTAAAATATACGGAAATTGGGTTTATTACTTTCATACTTTTTTACAAACGATAACTACAAACAAAGCATTTCACGGAATTTCCTGAACTTTTGGCTAGCTGGCTTGCTCATTTTTCCAGTCTGCTAGACACATTGATAATATTCTCTCTCTTTCTCTCTTTACTTGTTTAAGAACACTATATTTTTCCATTTCCGAACACCTAAAACACCATAAAAGAAATGCAACCCGTACAAAATGAAGGAAGAGGCAAGCAAGACGTGACGAGAAGAATGGTTATAATACAAGAAATACACTATCGCCATAAAGTATGTATCGCAGAACGCGACTAAATGAAAAGGTAAGAAAAAAAAAAGTAAGCAAGAAGAAGAAAACGTAAAGTAAAAGGAAGAATAAAGGAAGGGTTGAGGAGGGGAAGGAGCATGCACCCAGCCAGCCAGCCACCCGAGCTAATCCCAGAGATTAGTGGGTATTATAACAGGCGAGCAGCCTGGGCTAGGAGGTAGCGAGCGGTTACGAATCAATTCCACTCCCAGCAGCCCAAAGTCTACACCCAGTTTCACAAGTTTGACGCATCATGCATAAAGAAACAGCTGCGTTGGTGGTCGGGCCGGAAGAAAAGTGAGACAAGTCCAATATAAAGTGTCGGAGGAAAAAAACATAACACGTAGGTTCTAATAGAAAGAGGACGAGAGTTCATAAGAATTTATTGCAAGCACAGTCCGATTTAGGGGAGGAAAAACTTTTTGCGACACTACCAGATTTACTTTTGGATTTCATATAGCCAATTTATTTTTATTAATTAAAGAACCTGTGGACTTTTGATCGATATTATCAAAACTTTGTATAAAATAATACTATTAAAAAAATTAAAAGGTTATCTTAGTTGACCGCGAATGTATGAATAGAAGATACTTTACGTCTGCTGTTTATACCGACCTTTTTAATTGGCTAGAATCTCGGTCGGCTGTACCGAAAGTGGTTGCAAAATGGTTTTCCACTCTCCCTCCATACAAATTCGGGTACAATTCCACTAAATATAGCCTTCCTAATCCCTAAAACAACTAGCGTAATTGGGACATAGGTGTATAATCCGAACGGGTCATAAGACGCGGTGCTAAAATAAAAAAGGAATGGCTAAGCAGGGGTTATCAAAAGGTCTCCCGCTAAATTCATCAGGCGTGCCGCAAAATTCTGGACCTTATGTTATTGTTAGTAAAAAATAATAATTTTAAGTAGTTTAATTCTATGATGAATAAGAAAGAAGTTATTTTTCAAATAATTTGAAGGTTCAAAATCAAAGAGTTGAATAATTAATAAGAATGTTGTCGTTTCTTACACAAAAGTTCAATTCGTGGTCGAATAAAGTCCAACCGAGAGAAGACTATGCGCATGCGCATGGCCCGAATCTCCCGTAACGAAAAATGACACCTCGAGACAGGGGCAGCCATGTTTTCAGGGCAGGGGTTTTAAAAATAGAGGCGGAGGGAATGAGAATAAAACTACATTTTTGTCATTTTTATCTCTGTTAACTTGGAAGATTGATGATTCAAAATTGTTAGTAGCAAATCGCAGCCAAATCCCGAATATTTTTTTTTATTTTTTCATAAAAATTAACATCAAACCAAGTAAATATTTAAGAAATATAAGGGGGGGCTGAAGCCCCCCTTATCAGCCATTTATATGGGCACCCATGCCTGGACACAGGAATTTAACCCAGGACCTTTGGCTTAGCTCACCAATGCTCTACCATTGAGTTATACAGGGATTGTCCCAGGCTCATTCTTCACTCATAGCTTTGGGCAGAGTCTGTGATGGACGTGTGTAATTGATATCACCGCCACCGGGTTGAGGCTTTACGCTGCCAATAGTATAAATACACTGTATATTCCAAACGAATCAAGATGGAATAAAGCAACGCTATACAATAAAGTATTTGAAAGGCGAAGCTTGAGGGGGAGGACAATAAATTACACCCGGACGCGGGAACCGAGCTCGAGACTTTTATCTTAGCGCACCAATGCGAGTGAAGAATGACGCTGACTGAGCACGGGACGATCTTTGGATAGCTCAATTTTCAGAGCATCGGCGCGCTAGACCATAGGGCCCGGAATCGATTCCCACCTCTAGGTGTAATTTGATTTTCAATTAATCCGAATATGATTCAGTTACGGCTCATATCCGTAACTATAATTATCCATCCTCACCAAGCTCCGCCTTCCATATAATACTTATTTAGATCGGCGTAGATCGGTTCATCCCATCCTTTTGTTTAGGAGGGGGGTATTTCAAATCGACTCATCGCACATCATAAGGTCTTAAGGAGGTCAAAGAGATTCATCGCACCTGTCTCTTTGCCTGTTGTTTAGGTTAGGCTAGATTAGGTTAGGTTAGGTTAGGTTTTTCAATTAAATAAAGATTAGTGTTTATCTGTAAGCATTTGATGTGAACGTGTAAACTGGAAGTTACCAAACTAATTATTGGAGAAAAAAAATTGTTTATTCAAAACGCAATAAATGTGTTCTACCTGTGGTTAAGGTGCGATGAGTCGATACAAGTGTTAGGTGCGATGAATTGATATGTGCGATTAATCGATTTACACCCACTTAGATGTATATCGTTGCTTTCTTCCAAATAATAATCTAGTGTGCCGCGAACAAAAGAAAAGGAAAATAAATAAATTGATAACCACTGGTAAAGACTGGACTTCTCGCCTCCTCATTGGTTGATACGTCTCGAGTTCAAGAAAAGTTGTTTATCCTCACGTTAATTTACAAAGAATAAAAGGTTATATCAACTTTTATACTTTATTTTAGCACTGTGTCTTACTGCCCATTAGTGTTATACGTCTATGTACTAATTACGCTGATGGTTTTAGGGTTGAGGAAGGTTGTATGTAAAGTAAATGTACCCGCATTTGTATGAAAGGAGAGAAAAAAAACATATTGGGAAAAATCACCCGACCGAGATTCGAACCCCCCCCCTACCCACCGTCGGCAATCTAGTCTACTGCGAAAGTATCACGTTATAACAGGCGGCCAGTTGATTGATTTTATTAATTTTATAATTTTTTATTGTCAATTAATAAGGCATAAAGGGTTTAGCTTTTATGTTTAATTATAATTGTAGTTAGTTTTTTTAATATTTTGTAGGCTTGAAATTATTCAATAAGTTTGAGGATGTTATAATTTATTATTAATAGTATATTATTTTTATTGATTTAATTTTATATAAAATTAATTTTTTAATATTATATAATTTAAAATAATTATTTAATTAGTATAGTAGTTTAAGTGTATTTATTAACATTACATGGTAAGTTTGGTAAAGGAACTAGGCAAAAAACATTAATTTTTATTATTTTGCCCGCCTGTTTAGCAAAAACATGTCTTCTTGATTAAATTACTTGAGGTCGTACCTACCCAATGATTTATTTTAATGGCCGCGGTAAACTACATACAATTCCTTATGTTTTTTT
>CABFWB010004066.1:0-49108 GCA_902151455.1 Timema bartmani
CTAGACGGGAGTGATAAAAGCAGCTGCAAAATTCATAATAGTGAGGCTACACAGAGCGACGACACAAACAGTTTGTCACCCAAGACTTTTCTTCCTTGTCTACATTTCAGTCGGGCAAACATTGTTCCTATTAATTATACCAGGAAAAATGATTTGCCGCTCCAAGTTGTGTGGCTGTAACCAAGGGCACCCATGTGGGTTTTCCAAATGGTGGTGGATTGGAGTCCCATCTGCCCTTATCTCGAGAGAAAATTTAATGAATTTCACATTGAAGGTAAATATCTGAGCTAATTTTTTGCAAAAATGTTTTACTGAAAAATTAAAATTTAGTTGTAGCTGAACCCATTGAAAATAACTTAACATTTTTCACAAATTTATTGAACAGAACAAAATTAAAAGCTGTCAAAGAGGAAATGGGAGGAAATCTACATTTTATCATTTTTATCTCTGGTGATTATTAATGATTCTAAGTTGGAAGTAAATATTGCAGTGTGTTCACACACAACACACATACTCCCATTTCAAACAGATAACAATATCTTTAAATGTCAAAACTAGTGAATATTTTCTTTTACTCTTTTTTCCTTTTAGAACAGAGGTCCCCAACCATTTTGCACCTTAGAGCACATTCGAAACTAACGGTAGTGCGGCGGGCACCATTATTTTTTCAAGGTAAATTTATTAACTCCAGACAGGCTCAGAGGTCAGCCTCAACGCTATACACACGGCTGGTCAACTGCCATGTGAAGTTTCCAACAGCGATTGTGACGGTACATGTGGTTGTGGGTAATACTCAAGGCCGTAGCCATGTGGGGTTAAACCCCCTCCAAGTTGACAAAAAATAAATTTAAATATACTGCTTTATTTACAGTTTTAACAAGACCATGATAAAGATGCAAGAAAATATTTAAATACTCACCACCATTTTGGTGCTTAGGTACATTTTTAAAATATATATTTATTCTGTGTTTATTCAGGCAACAAAACTGGGTAGACCCATGTAAAGATATTTACAAAGGAAATAGGAGGTATTAGCCTGGTATTAGTGAGTGTGGAGAGAATGATGGATGGAGGTAGGTCTTTGAGATTAGGTAAAAGCAGAACCATTCAGCTTGAAACTATTAGAATGGTAGTTCCGAGTAAAAGTACACTTTGTAAATGAGCCGGCAAATAAAGAGAAATTAGAGGGGGGCTTTCAATCACCAACTTTTTGAGAACAGCATACCTGGAGATAAGCACAAACTTGATTTTTGTCGGAAAAGTGACAGATTAAAATGATTAGTCGAGAACTTTTTAGCTGTGGTCAAAAAGGGGTGGGCAGACGCAAAAGGCTCGGCGGGCGCCATGGCGCCCGCGGGCATAGGGTCGGGGACCCCTGTTTTAGAATGATAATGGCAACACTGTAGGTGGAAACTAGGGGCAGTTGTGAGCCAGTAAACCTAGTTTGTGGTATTTCCACAAGACTATATATGACCACCTGAATATTTTAAATGTTTTTTTAAAAATTTCTATTGAACTAATAAATTATAAAATATTAAAATAAGTTGAAGCTTATTATCTAGTAAAATATTATATTAATTTTTTATTATTGATAATTGTATACAAATAAACCTTGGGCAGGTTGCACACTAACAAAACTAGTTTCATGAAATCAGTTTCACAGCTGCAACGGAACTATTCAGTTTCAGTCAAGATGTCAGATGATGAGGATGTGTTTGTACTTTGGTGGTGGTTTCGAAATATAAAAAAAGGAAGCGAAGGTACTGGGTTCCTCCTCTTATATCTGGTTGGAGACGCTGCAGTTATGTGGTATTCAAAGAATTGTGTGCAGACCCTGATAAATTTAGAAGTTTTTATAGAATGAGTAAATCAGCTTTTGAGCACTTTGTGTCTAAAGTCGGCCCTCGAATAACGAAGGTCACTAACTACAGGATGGACTTAGGAGCAGAATAAAAACTCACAATATCATTGAGGTAAGTTGACTTTTTTTACTTCAAATAAAACATTAAAAAATTAAGTTACTACATAATATATCTAAGGTTATATAATGATGCAAGGCCTACATAGATAATCTCTGCTCTTTCACTGGGAACGGGCTGAATTTCTTCTCATGGAGTGTCGTCGACGATGATAGTGTAGCCCATGAACTGATTGTGGAGTCGAGGGATTAGATCCAAGAATTTTATCAATCAACTTACACATTTTGAGCCTGAATATCCTGAATGGGGATTGCTCATGCATTATAAATCTGGAAGCAGGCTTAGTAAAAAATGGTGTTTAGGATTATCTCGACTTCACTTCGATTTGATGTAATTTATGACATATTAGTCAGCATCAATCCCTTCCCTTTTTTTTTCTGTGGAGGTTTAATGTAACTTTGTGTGAATTGTGGGTTGGTCTCTGTTTATTCTACTTTCCTTTAAATTCCCACAGTATCTGTAGACAAAGGTTCCTCACTTTCGCCATTTTGAGTAGGCATGTCATTATGTGTATTATTTCTAGATTCTTCATCTCCAAATTTTTCTGTGAGAGCAGTAGAGTGTTCTCCATCCGATTCACATTGCTCAGTGTTAGTTGGTGATGGAAGGTTGCTGGGTAATGGGATTGCATGTTCTCTTGAAGGTAATATTTCTTCTTTTTTGCCCCAGATCCAGAACGTGGCTTTTTCAAATTACGTATGAAAACTATTCGCAAGTTTCTACATGTTTCTTTGTAGTTCTTCACTGAAACACACACAAAAAAAAAGAAAAAGAAACTAAGGTATTTAGTTTGTTAAATTTCTTTAATGAATGTATTTATATTTAATCTAATTAATATATTAATTTCAGATATTTGACAACAGGCAGCAGTTTCAAAAGTAACTGATCAGAATGAGGATGGCGGCAAAATATATGTGTGCATTTGTAATTTATAGAAGGCTTTGGCTTTTAAGAGTTTATTATAGCACTACTAACTACTACAAAATGTGATGTTATAAATAAGTTAGAAAAAAAGATACACAAGGCTTTATTTAGGAGCCCATGACAGAATTGGTGATAATAAACGCTTGACCAATGGCCTGACTGACACACTCGACGGTCCCACACGGATACTAACCCCGGTACCTTGGGCACGACTGCTCTCCAGCACAAGTACCCGATAGCCCCGTGTTCTATCCCGTGCAGAGACCCCTTTAAATAGATATTTTGTCAGTCCAGATAGCTCTAAAATAGAACCATCTATACTCCAAATTGGCCTGGTTGCCAAGAACCTCTTTCGTCCTATTGTTTACTAACTAATCATAACAAGCTAGCTCTAGACCAGCTCTGTCACTGCAACTTTCAACACTTATATTAATCCAAACAAAACACCTCTATTTAGGGCAGGGCAATTACATTACTATAATAAAAATAAAAATTACCTACCCGTACTTTCTACTTCCTCTGCAACAAATTCCCAGGTGGCATTAGTTTTGTCCCTGTTGCTGTACTCCTTTAAATTGTAATCGTACTAGCACGTATGTTTTTCAATAGCTTATATCAATTTGGTGTTATAAATGGTGTCTTCTTTGGTCATTGTCAAGGAATAACACATACACACTGCTGGTCTTGGCTGTAGATCAAACGGAACTATCCTACCTGAAACTGTTCTGGTGAGTTTCATAAAACCAGGGTTGCACAATTGTATGAAACTATAGTTGCGTGAAAAACTGTGTGCACATCTTTCTGTTTTAACGTTGAATAGTTATATGAAACTTAAGTTTCACATTAAATGAAACTAGTTTCGCCCTGCCTTAAAAGACAAATTATTAATTTTAAAAATATATAAATAATTAATAAATGATCACATAAAAATTTGTGGTGAAACCAAATTTGATCATGTCCTTTAAGTGGGTGATAAATGTTTTTCTTTGCATAGTTAAAATAATCTAATAAAACTTATATATATATTTCTCTAGATAATACAAATTCCTTTTCTTCGGTGAAAACTGATTTAAAATATATTTAACTGTTTTGTCACAATCTTTTATTTTCTAATGCCGTGCTTTGACGGCAGGACTAACGTTAGCCTGGCTTTTAAGAATATAATTTGGTGATGGGACATAGGAAAAGGGCCAAAACTGTTATTTAAGGCGTATTATCAACCAATAACCTATCCCATGGGTTTCACCTTGGCTTGGAGGGCTCAGTACACTTATGACCTAGACGACCACATCAGGGAAGCGTAGTACAATATGTTAAGCTTATAATCTGAACCGGTAGTAAATAATTTAAGTACTAATTATGCTAATGGTTTAGGAATTGTGAAGGGTGAATATAGAGGAAGTGAACCCACATTTGTGTCTTAGGAGAGTGGAAAACCACCCTCAATTCACCCGAGTGAGATACATAGATTTCCTTGTCCTTGGTAGTCTAGCTAAACACAAAACTAGTGCGTTAGCTAACTATGTCATCTTGTTTGGTGGTAAAAGGTGAGAGGAAGGTAGCAGTTACCCGAAAACAGACGGACATGGTTCAAAAGCTGCAGTGAAAGCAACACATTTGGGATGGTAGCCCACAAGTTCCAAGTAAAATAACCAACAGTTTCAAAAGCGGGCCCAACAAGGCGGAGGAGTTATCCAGTACACCGTCTGGTGACTTATTGAAACCTTGCAGGGGGGTAAAAATTACTTTGCGAGTAGTGACCTCATCGTAAGAAAAACCTAGAAACATAAGAGGCATATAAATGCCTTGGAAAAGGCTAGGTCATAACCTGCCTGTGACGCGCCGAGTAAGTGTGAGACATGGGGTGTCAGTAACCAGGTCAGTGAAAGTGGCAATCGCCAACATGTCATTGGTCAGACAGGGATGGTTGAGGAACTGATTGATTTCATGGTAGAGAATGCTTCTCAATGAAGGGCTTAGTGAGAATGTTCTACTCTGTAGTGGAGTGGGGGGAAGGAAGCAAAGGGTAGGCTTCATAAGAAATTACCTAAAATAATATGTGGAACCATTGGGAGCCAGGGTGATACAAAGTATTAATTCAAATGTATGCCCCCAAAACAGGGAATAAGGCAGTCATAATTAGATCTTTTGGATACAGAATATAATAAAGCAGGAGATCCGTTAGTAGGCTTCTGAGAGAAATCTCTTTAATTTGCAATAACTGACCTTCTCTTAACAAGGCCTTGGTCTTAGCTAGGGTTCGCCCACCCAGTAACTTCATTGTAACCACACAACCCAGGCAAAGTCAATAAACTTATGAGACATTTTCATTAATGTCTACTTGATACAGTCTTGTTTTAACAGCCCTCCGATCCTTTTTAGATCCCAAACCTGTCATACTCTCCTACGTTCGGTGTTTTACTCAGTTGCCGACCCTGCAAGCTGTCCAATAGGTGTGTGTGTGTGTGTGTGTGTGAAGCTTCGACTTCACTTCAAATCAAGAGTAAAATTCCATATTCGACAACTAAAAAGTTTAACTAAAATAATATAACACATTTATGTTTATTTTTCAATTTTCTACCATCATTTCCATCACAAACTTGTGTTCACATAGTGAAAAAAAAACAAAATAATTAAGTTACATTTTAATTATAGCATTTTGTTGATTATAATTAATACCTGTATTTAGTTATTAAAGTATAGTATTTTTATCCAACAATAAATATTTGAACTTTGGTTAGACTTCAGGAATATCTATTATTCGACCCGACTATCCAATAAACCTCCCGATTTCAACAAACGCTTCCAAACAAGCAGAGAGAAAAGTAAACAACGAGACATTCATCACAAGGTGAACAACCTTCTTCAAGTAGCTTAAAACTCCGAGCCCATAAATCTTATTCAAAATAAGATTTAAAAGGAATCTGGGAATAAAAAAAATATGGACAAAAAGATATTTTTTTTAACTTTTTTTTTTAATTAGAACATTTGGCTCTGAAATATGAAATGTGTGATACAATTATAATAATTTAGTAAGCAACAAACAGTACAACCTTAATAGGAGCAAGGCTTGCACAGTTACCAGAAACAAAAATAACACTAAACAAATCTTCAGTTGTATTTTTATCAAGGAGTATCTGATGTGCCTCAGAATATGTTACTATTATTCTACGAATATAGCTTCCTGGCTCATGTGCATGTCTGGGCCCTTTCTCCAATTTCACCAGTTGGTGCTTGCTACCTGTCTAAAAGAAAGTAGACATTTTAGAATGAAAAAAAAACAACAACCAAAGGTTCATTTTTAAATTCAAAAATAGCTGGCACATGTTAACATAGTTTGAAAATAATAATATTCAGAATTCAAACTATAAAAGTTGAGCCTCCTATAACTGTCAACATTACTTTCTAAAGATGCAGCAAACAAACTAAATGTTCAATTCAAGTTGCACTGTACAAAAAAAACACTAAAATTATCTTTAGTTGACTAAACACTAGCTTAACACATCACTTTAACCCTTAATGTGAGGGCCAGATTTCAGTCCACTAACAATAGCCGGCCACATATTTGTACATATATTGTTCTACAAACACTCTCTTTCATAACATAATATATACACAATTTCTCAAAAACCCATTCATCCATTCATAACAGTTTGTGGAAATGTGTTTGTCTGCTGGGCAATCCACCCGATTGATTTACAAGCCAAACAAACACAGTCCAACACGAAACAACACAAAACCTTAGGTTTAGTTTCTTTATCTTGGTACCAGCCAGCGCAAGAGAAAATATGTGCAACAGATAAATGATGAAAGTTCAAGATTTTATTGGTTTTCAAGTTCAGTACACACACATGTCCCACAAGGGCACTACTGCGTCGAGCGTGGAATAGAATGTGAGCACCAACTTATTCACCATCAAGAAGGACTCAACCTGCCAACAGGACCAACAAAATGGACATGAGACAATAGTTAAAAGAAAAATTGATGCCAACCACTAGATTAAATAGAGACTAAAAGGCCACATTTACGAGAAAAATGTACGCACAATATTTTATATTTGAAAAACAACAAAACACATCACAAAACGGATATGCCGCAAAAAGCTATCGCTGAGATTTTTTAAGTAATTTAACGCAGTTATGTTTGGCTGATCAATTATGATGATTTCAGTAAAATCCAAGTAATGTTATGTGATAGAGGCATATGCTGGTTCTCTGCTCCACTGATTTATCTGCTTGTATAAGAATATATTTGCTCTATTGTGTTTAGTGATTATCTTTAAGAGTGTATAATTTATTAGGGGTTTGTGAAGATTTTAAAAATATCAAATTTTCTAAAAATATACATATATACAGCTAAAATACTCATGTTCAATTCTTGCCAGTCTTACCTTTAAAGAAAAACTATGGTCCTATATTACAAGCTATACCATAGTAGGACTATGCAGATAATATTACCTTTCAGGGCTAACAAAGTACATAATAAAATTTAGTTAATTGAATTGCATGTTGTGGAATAAAATATTTTCTAAATTATACTAATGTTAAAACAAGCACAATATTTTATATTTTTACAGCATAGAACAATTAACATTTGATTTATTTGAGGTATATCCAATTATGGTTGGAAAGGTATTTTCACATACCTTCCAGGATTCTTTTAAATGTCACAATCGACAAAGGACTGACATCTTTACTTCCCCTCTGAAGGAAAGTTGTGCTACAGATTTTTATTGCTCAAGAAACAATAGTCGACCTGACCTAGGCTGGGTTTGAGCCTACGAACATCAGATCCCGAGGCGAGCACTTTACCCAAAGACTACCGAGGTCAACAACAATTAATAAAAAATATTCAATTCGGCTTTGAGAATTTAAACTTATTCAACCCAAAACTAAAAAGCTGACTCAGTCACACCCCCCCGAGGAAAATGCTACATGTGTGTCCGGCTCACTGTGGACTCACCGAGCAGCGAGCGTTGCAAGGAGGCTCACCGGGAGAGAGAGTGGCTGCGCTCCCGGGCCTCGTCCCCGGCCGCACGGAAATCTCCCAACTGCTGCGATGTGGGAATCTTGTCGAAGAAGGGGTGTCTGAGCGCCTCGGCTAGACTGATGCGAGTGCCGGGCTCGTACTCCAGCATGCGTGACACCAAGTCAAAAAGGTTTCGGTGGTCCTCATCATCAGAGGTTTGGTACCGCTGAAACCACAAGCACCATTACTTGCACTAGCACACAGACGATTAAGAAACTGACACTCAACCTTACGGGAGTTTTGCCAGCTTGAGTCCTTCAACACAGGGCTTCACTAGCATCACTATAGGACTAAACACAGCGATCCTAGTGTTGAAGGACTCGAGTTGGCAAAAGGAGCGAAACCATTTTAACCTGGAGGTTGAGTGTATGGGTACATTCTTTGTCTGTGCACTAGCAACAAGTCACTTAACTTTCATCAAGAAATAATGTGCAGGATTTGTTGCAGGAATAAGGTATACACAAAAACAACTCATAATCATCAACTGTTTCCAGACTGGCTGGGTCACTTAAATAGTATTCCCCCTCCTCTGTCCATCATTCTTATTTTCTCACTCGTACACTTGCTGTTAACTGCTCCTTGCATCTATTTCTTGTCTCTATTGCGATCTTTTACCAACATGATTCATCTATCATTTTCATTGGTATTCTCTCCCTTTCCATCCTCATTACATGTCCATACCATCTCAGTCTTACTTCCTCTACTATCTCATGTACTCCAACATCCTCACCATCTCAGTCTTACTTCCTCTACTATCTCATGTACTCCAACATCCTCATTACATGTCCATACCATCTCAGTCTTACTTCCTCTACTATCTCATGTACTCCAACATCCTCATTACATTCCCATACCATCTCAGTCTTACTTCCTCTACTATCTCATGTACTCCCTATACCCCCACTCTTTCCCGGATAACCTAATTCCTAATCTTGTTCCTCCTTGTAACAGCTAACATGTTCCTCACAAACTTCATTCCCATGACCTCCACTTTCCTAGTTTCTCTTACATTCAATGTCCATGTTTCTGCTGCATGTGTGACAATGGCTACAAAGTACGCCCTGTATAACACTTCCTTACACTTTAAGTGAACTATCTTCTATAGCATGTACAACATCTGCAGTCCTAATAATAATTTAAAATTAATTATGGAATAATAATCAGTTTGAATTAAATTTTTAGAAAAATGTAATCATAAAAGATTCGATTCAAAGCTGATTTGAGTGCGTTAGTCGAAATTCACATAATATTTTAAAGGTTAAAAACTTGGATTCACAGACATTCATCATGAAGAAAAAGAAAGTCAACTAAAGAGATGAGGTGCATGCAAATCCTTACGTGTAAAGGCTTGCAGTTTTCTCGAACATAGCGGCCAGCCGAGCTCTTTTCATCCCAGTCAAGCTTACCATGGTAGAAATACTTTGTTTTGGTCTTCCTAGCCATTCTGAAATGTTCAAAATTCATTTTATTCGGCTACATTAAATATTATATTTGTAAGATGAATTAGTGCCTAATAGCTTGGAAATTTATAACTACATTGTCTTATTAAATATTATATTTGGAAATAATTAGAGTCCTTTACTAAGTAAGCTTAAGATAGCAAAATTCCCTAGCTAGGAAAACCTAGTAAAAACTCTTTATTTTATTTTTTATCACGTCTTACTACCTATTCAGCTTACAAGCATATATGATAATTACTCTAATAGGGTAGGAATTATTAAGGAAGCATTTTAGAAGTAATCTACCTGCATTTGGTTGGAAGGAGCGCGAGACCGTATAGGAAAACCGTTCTTAGAAGTCCCGACCGAGATTCAAACCCAAATCTCCCGTCCTAAGCCCAGTCTAGCTCACGAGTGACAATTTAGTCATATTTTATTCAAGCTACTATTGCCACAGACAGAATATACACTAAGAGCTGTAACTATGCCCTTTTAAATTGAATGAAGATGAGTGGTATGTGTTACGTATGGCAAGAAGATAGTCTGTATGGTTTATTTTGACAGCTCTAAGTAGTTGTCTGGTCCAGTTGCACGATGTAACAAAGACACGGATGAAAGGCCAAAGTTGAGGTTTGTGGCTTGTGTTGGAAGAAAGTACCTGTAGGGAATTGGCCCGAGAATGCGCTCCATCATAGCTAGGTGTTCTCGGTTGTCATGTGTCTGGAACAAGGTGATGCCCAGGTAAAGCTCAAACACGATACATCCAATGGACCACACATCACATGGCTGCGCCCAGCCCAGTTCTGAAAACAATAAACAGTATTTTCACAGGTAAAATAAAATTAACAACCAGACCCTAGACCAATGATTTATAGAAAACTAGGGATGTCACCCTCGATTCTTAATAGTATTGAAAGAATATAGAATCGATCTTAATATTACGATTTTCGATACTCAATTCCTAGCCCTCAATGTAAGTTCTGGCAACTAAGCAAAACGCCAATAATTCAGAATGAGTAACTAGTTGTTTAATTTTATATTTTTTATTTGCTATATATTTTGGTTCAATTATTAGCGGCCATATTTTGTGAATTTAAAAAGACTTGTATTTGATAGTAGTTTATAATCTCTTTTTTAAATTATTTATAAGTGTTTTGACTCAATGAAGCTAGAAAAATATACTACTCAGATTTATGTTATGTCATGTTTTTTATGAGGTTGAGAGCTTGAAAAAATAATGAAATAGGAAATGTTCAAGAATCAGAATCGAGAAATTTCCATAGTAAACAAATAATCTCCCCACGCCTTCATTAATTCTACAATACTCTTGCTTGCACAAATACACATGCATTCTGGATATAAAACCTGTCTCTAATAAACAAACTAATAAGATAAAAAAAAAAGGAGCATTGCATACTTTTACCGCGTCTTACTACCCGTCCGGGTTATACGCCCATGTACCAATTACACTAATGGGTTTGGGACTAGGAATACTTAATTTAGAGGAAATGTATCCACATTTGCATGGAGGAAGAATGAAAAACCATTTAGGAAAACTACCCTCAATACATCCGACCGAGATCGAACCCTGATCTTTCCATCTTCGGCAGTCTAGTTCAACACAAGATTAGCGCTTTAGACCATGCGGCCACCGAAACGGGTAGCATTTTAATATTTTAACAATTGGGAATAACTAAATTGTGAAATGTCGCCAACTTGTCACTTGAACCTAGTACAAACAAAGACGTGATAAAACGTACCCAGAATGACCTCTGGTGCCCTGTAATGCCTTGTAGACACGATGGTGCTGTGGTGCTCGTGGTCGAACGTAGCACTACCAAAATCAATCAACTTTACATCTGTCCTCTTGATGCGCCTGACGTCTCTCTTCTGGGGAAAACGGGGCCAAACAAAAAAACCCATGGTTTTACATTAACAAGGGGGTCTCTTTAAGAGCATGTTTGATTTTAAAGATTAAAAAATTTTAATGTTAACTGAAATACAATCACAGCTTCCAGATTGTATGAAAATGCAAATACCGTATTTGCCCTCATAGTTCCAGGTATGGTAGTACAGTTACTGGCCGGGTTGGCAAGGAAAAGTAACCAAATGGGTTTACAATAAAAATGAAAGGGGTGGATGGGTCTGTGGAAAGCTACAAATCTTGTAAAGATTCATTTTCAATTTAAAAGTCTGAATTTTATTAAGCCTTATTGTTAAAAACTAAAGAATCTTGATATGTGAAATATTTAAAATCTTCAAATTTTTCTTTATTATTTTAAAAGTGAACCTTGGAACATTATGTCCTGTCACTTCAAGTTTTTGAATCTGTGTATTTGAAGCAACACTGGTACAGCCGTGCTTTCACTGTATAGGCCCTGTTTTTGGTAGCCTCTACCCTGAAACGTTCTACTCTCTTTCTATCCACCCAATCAAAGTAGTTTATTTCTCCCGTCGGCCAACTTTAAGGAGATAATATTACACTCTTGAGATTCAGATGTATCCAACACCTTAGGTCAGTTGGTAGCGTGTGTCTACTGAGCTCAGGGTTCCGGGGTTGATTCCAGACATGGCCAGTGGTGAAACGTGCTAAATTAACGACCGGGGATTGATTTATGTGCCTGTCCTAGTCTTAAGTTATATTATAAGGCATATGAAGCTATGACAGGCCTACCCAGTCAGATAAAGTTCTGATAAAATTTAAACCTAGGTCAGGTGATTGGGCAGTGACGATCGTTATTCTTTAAGAGGCAACCATTACCTCTTTGTCCATTGGCAGCAATGTAAAGTGTGAACTGTGTTCTTTTCATTGTAAAAGCCATTTTTGTGTTTGACCCTTTTATATGTTTCTATCCACCTTTCCTGTACCTTCTTCCAAATATAATCAATATAATCAATATGTTTAATATGTTTAATGTACATTAAAGGGGGGCTAGTTTCTGATAGATTGGGGTAGAAATATAATATTAAAAAAGGTTTAAAAATTGCTGTCATCAAGATTCCTGTGGTCTCACCTTTTTGCTACTGTACATGATTTCAAAGTCAGAGTCGACGAAGAGTATATTCTCTGGCTTGAGATCTGTGTGTGTCAGCTTGTTGTCATGCAGGAACTTGACAGAGTAGCACATCTGATACGCAATATGGCGGACTGCCTCTAAAGGATATGGTTGGTAGTTGTTATCCTTCTGTAACAACGAGGAAACAAGTCCCATGGATCAGTATTAGTAACAAAACTACATCATCATCTTACATTACACTCAAAATTAGAAAATGACAAAAGCCTTGGACTAGGGGTGTGCTAATCCATGGTGTATACTCAACTTGAACAATGAAATCCCCGACCTTTTCCCTGATTTCCCCTGATCATTTCCTAAAATCCCCGACTAAAAAGTATGTCACATCCTTCTAACTCCCCCTCGTTTTTCTATTAATATTTTTTTATGAATAATAATAAGTTTTAAAATTTAAATAAACATGTTTTTAAAATTTGTATTAACATTGTTTACTAGGAATTAAAAATATATTACACAGCTACAACAAAAATAAAGACAGTTTGAATCACATAATCTACTGATTTAATTATGATTATATTTCATATTTTGAGTAAAACAACATTTTCCCGGATTTTTATTGTAATTTACCAAATTCCCGACTTATTCCCGTTTTTTCCCGATCACTTCAAATTCCCGGATAATTCCCGCTTTCCCTGATTTTCCCGGATGGTAGACACCCTGTAATCCCACTTTTTCAATTCAAAGCCAAATAGAAGTTGTAATGATTTATGAATATTATTTTAGTTTTAGACATGTACAGATTTCGTACAAAATTAATTTAATTAATATTACAACATGTAACTAAATTAACACACATTTTTGTCATATGCCTCACATAAAAAGAAAAATAGGGGCGTTTGAAGTTTCAAAAACTTCGACAATGCTTCGAATAATTGTCAGCTTCGACTGTGATTCTAAAGAAATTCTGGATTCGACAATTATGAAGTTTCGCTGATAAAAATATGTTAAGTTAAAATACACATTAATGTTTTTCAAATAACAATAATATAAAATAATTGTAAAATTACAACAAAATAAAATAAATGAGGAAAGAAGAACTAAATAAAGGAGAGAAAACAAAAAACCAAAATCATTCACATGTCATTAAAACACATAATAGAATATATATATACCATTTAGCCTTGACAAAGTAATATAGTATTATATGATCTATAGTAGCTCCACGACTTATTTGGTGCTGACTGACAGCTAACAGCTGTTACAGCTGTTAAACACATGTTTTTTGTAGATCATATGGTTCAACTTGGGGATTAATAATTTGGTCTGGTAACGTTTCAAAGCAGTCAGCTGTCAGCTGTGAACTGTCAGTCAGCACCAAAGAAGTCATGCATAAGGTTTAGCTAGGGCTATACTCTTAATGAATACTTCATGTTTTCTGTAGGTTATTTTTGGTAAGATAAGTTTATCTTGACATATTTTGTAAATATTAGGACTAGTAAAAAAAAGCACCAATCTAACTAATAAAAACAATTAAATATGCCAGTTTAAGTCTTTTAGCAATACATTCTAGGTTTACATAAATTAAACTACCAGCTGTAATAACTACTCTAGGCCTACCATTTTTGTTTACAAAAGAAGCTCAGGATTATTTTCACGCTACTTGGTTGACAACACTCGATAACAAGAGAAGTAGCCAAGTCAATCGCAAATCCTCTCATTTTTATTCCCATAATGACCCAAGTTCCAAATACTATCATACAACGATGAGCCACTGTCCAAACATTGGGATCTCTGCCAAGATTATCTTGTGCGCTGATCGGTATTTTAGCTATCGAAATATTGACCTTTTCTAAATCTTTTTAAACTAAGCTAAAGATTCTATAGGTGATACTAAAAATACAGTTTATGTTGTTTTCCAGACATTTTAAGTGTAAATAAAAACCAAGAAAATGGCTGTTATTCCCTAATATAAATAATGTTGTGGTATAAGTTTTATTTTAAGAACCAGCGAGCAAGGAGCAGACTGGCCTAGAGCCAAACATCCATTAGTACTCTTATAACAACCAGTGGGAAGTTAGCAGGTATGTAAGTGTGTGCCAAAAACAGGATTCTACTAGCCAGTCGTCAGGTTGAACTTTGATAACCAAACAAGTTCAGAAGAAATAATCTACAAATTTGGAACAATGATTTAAGTTGGAAGACATATATAACACTCCTAAAATGGCACAAATTAATTCAGGACCATAAAATAAAACGATGGGTATGAATGATTGTATGGTTCAAGTTTCATACAATAGCTATAAGCTATGGCATTAGGAACTCGAAAGTGTGTTGCCGCACTTACAAAAGGTTGCCACCTATCCCTATCTTGAGCTAGTTCTATCCAGTACATCTTACTACACCCTATCCCTATCTTGAGCTAGTTATAACCAGTCCACCTCATTACACCCTATTACTTTCAGGTCCATTATAATGTTATCCTCCCATCTGTGTCTAGATCTTCCCATTGGGTCTGCCAGTCAATGCTCTGAACAAAGTTCTAGATTCTCCCATTCATACTACATGTCTGCCCAATGTAATCTACGAGACTTGAGTATCCTTACAATGTCTTGTGATGAGTACAGGGTATGTAAATCATTATGTAACTCCCTCTACTCCGCAGTATCTTCAGTTACCAAATCTACCACATATTAATGCAATACATCAAGTCCTGTGATCTGTAGCTGTCACTTGATAAATATTATCAATACATATAAAATAACAATAGTAATATAATAAAGTGTTGATATATTCTAAAAGGCCCCTACCATAAAAAGTGGACTGCATAGAGCAGTGGTTCTCAACCTGGGAGGTAAGGGGATGGTGGGGAAAGGGATGATAAAGGGTGGGAGGGGTGGAACAATCCAGACCACTCGTTCGGGTTATACACTTATTTACTAAATACACTAATGGTTTTAGGGATTAGGAAGGTTATATTCAGAGGAAGTGAACCCACTTTTGCGTGGAGGTAGAGTGGAAGGCCATTTTTGAAAAACCACCCTCAGTAGACCTGACAGATTTGAATCTCTATCTTCCCAACATATTTTTTTCTATTTTGGTAATCTTTTTTTAAAAAAACTATTTTTCTTTTACATTCTTTATTTAAAGAAGTTTTATATTACTAAGTGATTTTGGACTTGTAAAAATGTCAGCAATGCACTACTAACATTATTATTAGTGAATACGAAATAACCATTCTGAAATTACATATATTTTAAGTATCATGCGACTTTCAACGTTATTGGACTTTAAACTACTGATGCTAATTAGAAGTGTGAAAAACAAATAAAGAATATTTTAAAATTGTCTCAGGGAGACCGAAATGACCGACCGCGAAGGAGACCACATGCAACATCACCACAACTTCAACTCTGACTCTTTAAAAACCAACAGAGTTGTCGACTTGAAGTGGAAAGTGATTTGCGGTAAGCCCTGTCAAACACCAATTCCAATATTCAAGAGGATAAAAACAAAATTGTGCCACCCATCACGATGAGCTTCAGTCATTTCTCTTTATTTTCAATCCTGCCAGTGTTACATTGATTTTTGTACTAAATAAATGACTAGTAAAAACCAAAATATCAGGGGTCGGGGGCGTGGCCACTGGTAGAGAGCGGTATTGTAGTGTTGCAACTTACCAAAAAGTCAAACACGCTGAGGCCAAGCATCTCAAAGGCAAGACACATGTGACCTCTGTAGTCAAACCAGTCGAGCATCTTCACACACAGGCTAAAACAGTCAAACACAATTTGAGTCAAACACAATTTGTTTAGTCATAATTGAGAAGAACCACTCTGAAGGGGGACTATTCTTTTAATTTGTTATTTTTAGTAATTAGGGATAGACATTTATCAACTAAAAGAATACTTGGCAGGTTATGTCATGGTACAGCTCATTAGAGAGGGCCGTAGTGTACCTGGTCAAGGTCAGAGTAAGCAGTGTGTGCAATCAATTTTCCAAACCATCGGTTCAGGAAGAGACAAAGCTTTCTCATTATTTGTTCTCCACGCTTGAGCAAGCAGGGACATACTTCTCAAACAAATTTCATCAGACTAACACAATTCGCTTGTCTAAAAGACCAACAACATTTCTTTCAGTCCAAGAAATGATTTTCAATTTTCTTTTAGACAAGCGAAAATGACGCCAAGTGGCTGTGTTATTGGTAAATTAAACGTTGAAAGGAGAATGGAAGGTCAAGGCCTACACACTTGCTGATTACATGATTATGTGTTTTAATTGTGGCCTTTGAGGCCGACAGTTCTCTGGTAAGTGTGTAGACCTTGCCTTTCTACCCACCTACCAATGTTTGATTTTCTTCTGAAGTTGAGTGAAATCTAGACAAATCTAGACAAATCTAGGGTTAAGTTTTTTGTAAGAAAATAAAAGCATGAATGTTCAAATGATAACTATTACATGAAACGTGAATATAATGTAAGCTGTGTAATGACCTCAATGCCTGGCTTAGCAAAGTTGTATTATGTAAATTGGGTGCTAAATATTTTTACTGAGTCATCAGTTAACAGTTAAATATTGTTCAAACCTTAATGCTTATGGGGAGGGGGAATCAAAAATAATTAACTTGTTAAGAGGGTCACATATATATTTATTAAGGCTAATACTATTGAAAGTGCGTCCACTCACTTTCTTCCCTCAGGATCCTTCTCGGCAATCTTCTCCAGGGCATTTATCTCCAGCTTCGCAGCCTCCCTGTACTTCTCAACATTCTTTATAATTTTAAGGGCCATCACACGGTCCCTGAAAATAACATTTTTTTTCTTTAAAACCAATGGTCATTTGTTATCAATATTTTCCAACCTCTTTCATCTTTTCAGTTGTGTTAACTACGTTTATCTCCTTAAAAGCAAGGAGGGTGGGAAATGACTTCACTCCCTCCCTTAATCAGCTTGTGGCTTGAGAAATTATTCCAACCCCCCACTATTTTCAGCTTGCATCCTCCCACTCCCTTTCCTAACATTAATCCTAAGCAAATTTTTAAAGTGTACGCGAAAACTTATCGAGAAAATTCATTTAATAAATTGTGTATATAAGATACAAAATAAAGTAGGTATAATTAACAACGTAATATAAAAACTAAAACATGTCAAAATGTATATCCAGATCTCTCTTTATTCTCCAACTAAAGAGTTCTTAAACATCAAATGTTGGGTAAAATTGGCCAAATTTAATGTTGCCAAGTGTAAAATTAACAAGAAACATTTGAAATTTGGGATAGTTTATTAAATTAATTTACAAAATGTGTTCCAATACATTTAAGTAATTTATAAAATTTTAATGCTGCCTACATTAGCATGAGCCAGACGATTCTCAAATCACTTGTTAATTATTCAACTAAGATGCGGGTTAAGATAAACTTCCATTCATATTTCTAAGAAAGCAAGTTATATAGTGAAAACATTTATAATTGAGGATATATTAAATAGTTATTGTAGTGAGAAATACCATATTTTATAAACAAACCATTTAAATATTTTATAAAAAAAATGAATGGGTGTGTAAGTGCGGTTTGAAAGGGAATTCAATAGGTCAATGTGGACGAAACTTCTTACGACATTTGGGTATGTTGAAAGGATGAGTGTGGATCGAGTAAATATATGAAGGTAGAGTGTGCGGATCAAAAGGAAGGGTTAGACCATGTAAGACATGGCTAAATGTTATCGACGAATGTGTGAAAAAGAGAAATATTAAGAGTTTAACAATAAAAGTGCATGTATGACTGTGTATGGATGTTGTTGAAGTGAAGGGAGTATGCAAGGACAGGGAAGTGTGAAGAAAGTTAGTAAGGAAGGAAGATTAGGATATGATGGATGGATAGGAGTAGTTTATTGTTATTTTAGGTGTGGTTCCATATGCCAATAACACCACACAGATTATAACACCCATATGTATTTTATTTTAAAATAGACGGTTTTAATCCCAATCAGGTTAACCTAGGGTGGTTTTTCTTAAATTGTTTCCCACTTTCTCTTCATGCAAATGCAAATATGTTTCCTCTCAAATTTCCACGTTCCTCATCCCCACCCCATTAGCATAATTAATGTATGCGTATAGCCCAAAAGAGGCACCAAGCCGCTGTGATGATAAAACATACTTTTACAATTAATTTTACCTGATTAAGATGACAAAAACAAAATGTTTACATGATACATATTGGTCGTAAAGATTTAAAAGTGCCATTTTTTTATTTTTTGGAAATGAATCGTTAAGATTTACACGAAAAAACAAACTTTAAGACAAAAAACATGTAAGCTTGTTTCAAAGAACGCCCTCAGTGTCCGATAGCTAAAATCCTGAACTAGTGAAATACATAATATAATATGCCGCTTTTGTAACATCGATGCTTGAGCATCTGCAACTTTTGCCATGAAACCTTCCGACTAAATCAAAATGCTTAAGAAAATTAAATCCTCTGCTGGTGAACTATCTGAATACATTCATTATTTAGTTTCACTTTTCTCTTATCCATTTAAAGGCCTAATTGGTAGGGCAGTAATTTAAAAGTGTCAACTTGCTAGCCTTCAGTTAATCGGTTATAGAACACAAGTTGTCAGGACCATTGATAGAGTTTGTACCTCATAATATATTACAAACTAAACAAACCCTTTTCACTAGAACTGTAGATTATTTAGATGATGTTGTTAACCCTTCCTTTAAGAATATAAACTGCAACCTCCAAACTTTGCCAATTTGTATGCATTTACAACTTTTAATGAAATTTTCTATTTGTATCTGGATTAGGAAATTATTTATTTAGTGCCATAACTTTATGAACGTACATTATTTAATAGAGTTATATTTTAAGATTAAGCAAATCCTTAAAGATTAATGTCTAATGTGATACTTAATATCGGTCGTTAGCGTGTCTGTCTACCGAACTAAGGGTACCGAGTTTGATTTCTGGCATGGCCAAAAAATTTATCATTCACATTTCATAGTGATGAATTAACGATTGGAGTATGGATGTTGTGTGTTCTAGATTTTAGTTTATCGGTGATGTGATGGTGTAATCTGTCGATCCAGAAAACACACATTAAATACCTCAAGTATAATGAATGAAAATAAATAGAACACGTGAAGAAATTTGTACAGTTATAAATTTATTACTTATTCTTAAATGACATAATTATTATTGTGATGCTTTGCTTTTACATGTTCTTCCAATTCTTTATTTTTAGGAAGTTGCATTGTGCATTTCACACTCAGTCCTGATGGCCGAATGAAATCTAGGTCAATTTTATTCAAGAGGCGGCCATTAATGCTTCAATTTCTGAAACACAATGTTTTGTGAACCTCTTTCTGTTTTGTCAAAGTATAAGAGCTTTAACAGTTGTTCCAAATGGAGCAGCACTACAACTAATTATATCAACACCACTGAGCTTCATTCAAACACTTACATGTCCATATCCTTCACCTTGACCACTTTACCAAAGGTACCCTCGCCCAAAGTGGCCAGGATTTTATCTGGAAAAGAAACGAACGAATAAAATTAGAAACAAATAAAAATAGCTGGCCTCGCGTTGGAATCCAAAAAAAAATCCTTTTAGAATAACTGGGATCAAATATACTCACAAATTTGTCCCATTTACATAAATTCTCTTTTCATCTGCCTTGTAAATGTGTTTCAAGACTTTGACAACTGATAAGAATAGATAAGTCTTGTCAAAGTGACAAGACATAATTATTATTATTATGGTACAGATATATAAGGAGATTTTTAGTAATTTTTCAACCAAGAGAAATGATAAAAATTATGGTGGGTGTAAAGCCGATTACACATCTTTCATTGTTAAACTTTCATATTGGAACAACCTAAAACAAGCTGATTTATTTTGATGGAGATCTGCTAGATGGTTTTGGACAGAATCAACAAGTTTCAACTAATGAATTTATCTACCAAATTCAATTTTATGCCTAGATATATTCTGATTAATAAAAAGAAGCTGGGCGAGGGCTGCTACACATCTGTCTAATATCAATTAATTTTTTTTAAAAAAGAGCTCATAATTACATTTTGATCTAATAAATCAGTTGATTTCTTGTGTTAAGAAACTCAGCTTTCTGTGCAATATTTAACAGTGAATTAGAGATGTGCAGCAAACCCGCAACTCAAGGATTCCAACACGAAGACACAATCAGGGGCGGGAGCAGCAGTTGCCCATCATGCTAAGTTATAACACTCTCACATGCCATTTACCCTCCCTTCAGACCTCCCCTCAATGACGCTGAAAAGAAATGTGGTTACACGATATAAATTAATGGACAAGGCATGTTTACCCCCTTTCTTTAGGTAATGTGATTAATAGTTTTGCCCTGGGAAACCATTTTTTTGTTTTGCTTTGTTTTGTTTGTTACATTCTTATTATAGTATATCTACTATAAATGTTGTATTCACGAACATCTGTTATGTAGCACGTCGCCATGCCGATAAATCAGGTGACCATCTTCATCATCTTCCACAGAGGGGGCTCGAGAGCTCTGCAATCGGGGAAACACCACCAGAAGTCACCGTTGGGGGCGGGCAGACAGCGGATACGCACGCACGGGCGGGACGGACACGATGACGACGACGGAATGGGCAGGGCACACAAGGCGAATGGGCGGGAACCACACATCGTCATCATCATCACACCATGGTTGACGGCGAAAGATCAGGTGGAGATGCCATTTCAATGCCGCCAAATCAAACCACCCAAGAGGCGATCCCAACAATCAAGAGACAAAAAGAGGGGAGAGGGCAAAATGGTTTGCCGTGTCATCAAAAGATGCAACAAAAATTGCCATGGGAACAAAATTAAGAAAAAGTTACCACAGCAATAAATATCAGTTGGAGGCAATGGCAGTTTTATGGTGGGAATAAAAAAAAATAAAGAGTAACATACCTCTCAAAACAATTAGTTATCTGGGAGGTATTTAGGTCAACATTTGTCAAACACCACCACAGCCTTCGTAGTTGCAAGCAATAACCATCTTTTAATACTAATGATATATTTATCATCAACTCGCTAGAGCTTGCTTTACTAAAGGTATCATTAAACCAAACTAAAAGTAGATGGGGAAATACTATGGAAACTTAGAATTGAATTAACTACTAACTAAACACTAAAACTTATAGTTGCTTACCTATGTGTGCTTAAGCTTAACAGTGTCAAGTTATTGATGTTGGTGATGTTAGTCACACTTCTGAGAAATCATCACATACACGCCACGAAAAACTCGTGTTGAGCCCATGTTATCCATGCAGAAGCTTTGATTAACATTTTAATTTCATCAAATTGCAATACCAACACAGAAGATTACCGGCACAGGTTGATATGTGGTTAAAAAATATCTTTATTCAAATGTGTTTCATCAAAAAGTGAAGTAAAGATTTTGTTATGTGATTGAAAACTAAAAACCAAGCCACATGAGAAAGTTTATTTTCTGAATTTAAACCATCTCATCTCACCAACTATTAGCAATTTAGTTTATTAGCATTTTTGGAGCGTTAGTACCAATTTTAAAATACCATTCTTCACTGTGTTTGTAATTATGAAACAATGGAAGTTATGTCTAGTTATTTAAAGTTGTGCTTTATTTGGAAAAGGGGTTAACATATTTTAGAGCATGTTTTGAAACTTACTATAGCTGACACTCATGGGGTGTACACAATGTTATCTAGATCAAACTAGCTACCAAGATAGATTGTGTGATCCTCACTCTGCATGCAGTTGCCCCCATGGTCTGCCCCCTACTTACAGTTGAGTTAAGAAGAGCAGTAAACTTATGCTGATACTTGTTTGTGACTGTTGGAGGAACTGGCTCACATGCCCGATTATAAGCGTCGTCCAGCGCAGAGTATTTGAGGATCAAACTCTGGATCTCCTTGCGCTTTGTCTCCCTCTCGCTAATGGGATCAAGGGGTGCCGGGGGCTCTTCCTCCAGAGCACTGGGTTCTATCTCCACAGGACACAACTTCAGAGTGTGATGCATCCCTTGCTCACTATTGCCTACTCGGGCCGACAGCTTGTAGAGCATCTTGTTATCCCCCTGACCTCCAGACTTGTGTCGAGCCACCCTGTTAGACATCCTCCTCTCTGCACCACCATGCCGGAACGGTGTTTTCTCTCGAGGCGCTGCCACTGGCACATAAGGATACGCCTTCTCTGTGAGGACAATATTGGCCATGGTAGCGCTCTTGGTCAATGGTTGTGGAGACATCAGAACATCATCTTTATCCTTATAACGCTTGTACTTTGAGAGGAGGACCGCATACACGTCCTCGGTTTCCTGACCCGCCAGCTCATTGTCCTTGTTCTTCGGCTCTCGCCGCTTACCGTACTTGTCCAGAATGGCCGTATACCTGTCTTCCTTCTCGTGGACACTCTCCTTGTTTTTAGACTCCCGGCGGCGGCCGTACTTGTTCAGGATGACCGAGTACTTGTCTTTCTCCTTGTCGGCTTGGTGGTCCCTCTCTGCATTCTTTTTTACGTCGCGGTGCGCGTACTTCTCCAAAATGGAAGTGTATTTTTCTTCTTTGTCCGAGAGAACGTTTTCTTTTTCTTTGTTCTCCTTCTCCCGCCGATGACCATACTTGTCATCGTGCTCCTTGGTGCGGTGATGCTTATCCCTCTCCGCCTTCTCGATGTCCCGCTCTTTATCCTGCCGTGACTCGCGCCGCCTCCGCGCCGGCTTCTCTACTTCCGGGGGCGCTGGTGTGGGTGGCGGAGGCACTGGAGGATCACGGCGGCGGTCCAAAACCGCCGAATACTTGTCTTCAAGTCGCGAGCGGGTGACGCCGAGCTGAGCAGTCTCAACGGCCGCCGACGGTCCGCGAACCCTGGTGGCGATCCTCTGAAGCAGGCTAGAGCACGATTCGCTCAACATCTGAGTGACGCTTGTCGTCGTCGAGGACCGGGCGTACCGGTGACGGCGTGCCGTCCCACTGTTACTTGCCATAGCACCGCAGTTGTCGACAGCTCGCTCCGATCTGATTCGCGGTAGACCTTTCGACAGGTGACGACGACGATCGCCGAGAGGGGACGTCGCCTCCGGAGGCAAAGTGCGCGGTCGACGTTGTCATGTGTCGCGCGCCGCGGCGATCGCCGATGACCACTGGGGACAGTGTTGCCATACTTCCACTGGCACAGTCTGCACCAAACACTCCCCCCTCGACCCTTGACATCCGCCCTTCTACCTCAAACTTCACCTCACGTGGTCGCTCAAGACATCCCCGTACGTAAATAAGTCACCCCGCATTCCAACCCCGACCTCCCCTACGGACGGAAGGGAGCTACGAGGACATGTGGCAACACGGCAACCAGGGATGCAACTAAAGATACTTCTTGGCTAACGCTTTCCTCCCCCTGCCAAAACGCTGGCCCGAACTATAAATACCAGACGTAGCAGAGCTCGGCGAGAGAGAAAGAATGCGCAACGCAGTTTTCCTTCCTACTCGCTAATATGTTACGTAAAAATATACCAATAGCAGATTGTTGGGATAAATCATAGTCTGGACAAGTCCCCCTTAACGACGACTTCCCAGTGGACCGGTCACAGGGTTATACTGAGCGAAGTAGGACGTCAACAATGTGATGGTACATGCACACACCCAAATATAATGTAACACTGAGAATCAAGAGATGATAACTCAAAGGGTGGGGTTTCTTAAGGTGCTGCAGAAGGGAGCGCAAGTATTTTTACAGTTTTTATAGAATATAAATTTTTTGGCAAAAATTAATAAAATATTTCTCCAGTAGCAACATAGAGTTTAGTTTTCTGCGCATGCTAATATCAACAGATCTTGAATATCTGTCAAGGGTGCCCTGGAATTTTGTCAAAAAAATTTAAATAAGGAGAAAAAGTTTTGACAAAATTCCAGGACACCCAGACAGATATTCAAGATCTGTTGATGTTAGCATGTGCAGAAAACTAAACTATGTTGCTACTGGAGAAATATTTTAATTATTTTTGCCAAAAAAATGTAATGTTATAAAAACTGTAGAATTACTCGCGCTTCTTTCTGCCGGTCCTTTAAAGTCATTGAGCATTTTCGGCATTTTTTTGTATTTTAACATTAAAAAACAGTATTTCTTTCTATAGAATGAAGGTAATGAAGTCGCGACCTTGGACCGGAGAGGATGATGTTGACAAGTGAATGTACAGAAAGTATCATTAAAACGACCTTCAATTACCCCACCCCCCTCCCAAGCTCGCGAAGTGCGAGCCCATCTTGCCAACATGACAAACAAAGAAATAAGACGAACAAAATTAAACCATCAGACTCTAGCGCCGGGATTTGTGTGCAAGGGTGGTGGAACTAGTCCATAAACAAATGCATATTATCCCTGTACCTACCACCCCGCGGGTCAAAACTAACCACTCAGCTTATGAGATAACTTTTTTTTTAAAAAACTATCGCGTATCGAGGATAACCTTGTCCGAGTGGTTTAAGATGAGTTGCCTCTGGTTCGATACTAGGCGGCGGCTAAAGGGCCCATCCGATTACCCAAAAGTTACAGTTGCTGGTACTACGGTTGGATGTTGCGAGATGTCAAAGAACATGTAAAACTAGGAATATACAAAACAATAGTTTCACCGATTGTTGTCTAAGGTTTCACCACGAGAAGAAATCCAGGGTGTTCTACAAGAACAAAGTACTCAGAAATATTTGCTCCAAAAAGGGTTACATACCCTGTTTTCACTACCAGATATCGTCAGGGTAATCAAATCTCGTAGGTTACAGTTAGCAGGAGACATGCAGCGCGAATGTAAGAATCTAGAACAGTGTTCAGAGTACTGACTGGTAAACCCATTGGGAAGACCCTAGATGCAGATGAGAGGATATCATTGGAATGGACCTGAAAGAGATAGGGTGTAATGAGGTGGACTGGATAGAACTAGCTCGGGATAGGGTGTGGGCAAAAAGTTTACAAAACCCTTCCAATCGGGTAGGACAAAAACTTCGCTAGAACAATGAAACAGGGAAAAAAAAGGGGGTTTGGGTGGGTAATCATCTGTATAGTCACCGATGATACAGATCGAGACTCATGCGCATGCGCCGACGGATTAAACAATTTCAGACAACATCTCTATCAAAGAATGACAAGCTGTTTATTTTTAAAACAGCGCAATTCCAAGCCCCATCTCCAACGTGACCCAATTCAACGCTTCCAGATACGTGTAGAATGAGCAGTTGCCCACAGAGACAGGGGTAGATAAATTATTTCTTGCCGCGCTTCCGTGTCTATCGGCATATTTCAAAATTATCTGCTCTGTGGATAAACGTGCTTAGTTCATTTAGTTGTTTTTCCTTCTAAATACAGAAATTCACTATTAAAACTTGCAGTAAAATATCGCTAGTTCGCATTTATTCAAGTGTTGTAAAAAAAATCCCGATTGTCCGGGTGTTTTCAACCCTGAATGGTATGAGTAAAGAATTTGAAGGAAATATATCCGCATTTTCAGGCAGAGAGAGTTTGAAACCCTTTAGGAAATAATATACTTTAATACAACCAGCTGGGATTTAAGCCACTGGCAGAGAGAAAAACTGGTACCAACGCCTTTGTCCACGTGTCCACCGGCGCGGGCTAAGGAAAGTTAAACATTTGTATCACGCCAGAGGGGAAAAAACCCAATTGTGTAATTTTTCAAAAATCAACAGCTAAAAACAGAGAAAGACAACTTCAATAGCCGCTAGTACAATTTTAATAGAAACAGCCTTAAATGGCAGCTAGACAAATTACTAGATCTACTTTCACGTATTCATACATCAAGTCATGTCATCTGCAAATGTCACTTTTAATAGATATTAGCGATACCTATAAAAAAAACCCAGCAAAACGTGATCAATTTTGGCCACAATAAAATATGCCTGTATTTTCTGAAAGGCCCTTCCTATTAAAATTGGACTGTACACGGGGGTATCGACCTGATGAAACATTTCTGCAGGAGATTACTAAGAAAAACTAATTCGGTACCTGATTCTATCCATACACCACTCTTTTGGGAAGATTTCAAAATATTTTTTCAAAGATCCCAGCGCCCAAATTAGTTATATTTTATTTCTTCGATGAAGTGTCTGCAGTTTTAAATCAACAAAGATAAATCTGGCGCACAGTTATCCTGAAATCACATGTTAAAATACAAAAATAAAAATTTTCAAATTCCAGAGTCACTACCCAATTTTCTTACTTCCTGGCTGGTTTTTCTTTATTTATACATTCACCGCTAACCAGTTTTTTTTAAAAATATTCTTTACATTAGCATTTCAAATTCTCGGATGTTTCTATTTTGAAGCTTGCAATTTCATTCAAATTCCTTAATAAACTTTTTCGAGCGCACCGGTGGGCGCACGGTCTAGGGCATCGCGCTTTCAGACTAAATTGCCAGCCAGGTGGAGGTTTTTAGTTCAAGCTGGGCACAGTTCTGGTAGTTATATATATAATGTATGCCAATAGTGGAGGAGGCTATGACAGGATTTCCAATGGAGTATAAAAGTGGTTGAGGTATTTAAACAAAGAGGTCTTCAGCTGAAAGTTTGGACCAACTCAACTGTCACTGAGACTTTTAAGGTAATCATCCCCATTTTTCACCGCCAGCCATCTTTATCTTCTCTTCCTCTCTATTTATGTTTAGAGGTTATACATACCGAGTTTCCTTCTCAAACTTTGGTCCAATAAGATTGACGGACCCGCTTTAAGGTGGGGATGTAGGGGACGCGAGATAAGCTAAGTGTTGTTTTTAGTTTTTATCGCGAAACATTTTTAGGCCAAAATAAATGTTCTAGTAGAAACAAAGTTTAACTACCTTCACTTGGTGATATCAACAGTTGTTGAATATCTGTCAAGAGCATAGCAACATTAGATGACAAACTTTTTAAATGAAGATAAAAAGTTGTCATTAAATTCCAGAGCACCCTTGACAGATATTCAACAACTCTTGATATCACCTCGTGAAGAAAATTAAACTAGGTTTCTACTGAAGAATTATTTATTTGTTTTGCAGTAAAAACTACAAAAACATTGTCCTCAACATTCCCTACATCCCCGCCTTAATCAAACCCAATACTTTGTGGTATTTGTTTGGAAGTCCGTTCTGAAAGGCCTTCCATCCTACTTACAATACTATATAATAGGATTCTGGTACGAGATAAGGCCTTACGGCCATGCCGGGCGTTCTACATTAATCAAAATACATATTTTTTAACCAAGGCAGTTTGAAGACCTTCCTTTCTATAAGACAAGCACAATTACATGTCGGCCGTGACTCATTTCTATTAATGTTGCGATGGTCGGTTGTGATAAAACAGACTGCTTATTTGGACAAAATGACGACCGGAAAGTGTGAGGGGAAGAAGGCCTTTACATTGACTTGACTTAAGTACGAATGCTCGATTATAACTCAGCAACACTAGAGAGAAAAGGCTGAATAAACAAGAGATCGGCCGGCACACGAGATTAAAAACGAGTTCACACGAAGACGTTTTTCTTCTACGTCCCGACCCGACCATACAACATTCTGCCCAAATATGGACTTACGCGATTACATATAGCCTTCGCTTACGCAGAACAAAACATAGGTTGTTTTTTTCTCAAGGCAGGCAAGTTAACGCCAGCGCTCCAGGGGGCAAATGGTAGAAAGTTTAAGGTCGGCGCTAAATTGACACGGGAGCCAACAACAGCCCCGAATTCGTCGCGCGCCGTGTCTTGTCGAGTTGAAGACGGTTGACGGGGAAGTATCTGTCATTATGGCAGTGACGTCACACGACCTTAGATGATAGCAGGGTTGCCCCCTCCCCTATTTCTAGCCACAAAGTTCCCTGTGTTTTCCAGAAGGAATTCCCACTCTCCCAGTTAAGTTAGATTAAGGATTTAAGATGTGATTGAGTGAAAGTTAATATTGTTTGCAGTTTTTAGAGTAAAACAAATTTTTCGGCCAAAAACCAGTAGAAAAAATGTTTAAATTTCTTAACTTAGTAATCTCAACAGATGATGAATATCTCTGTCAAGGGTGTCCAAGAATTTTATAAGAACTTTCTATTTAATCGCTTTGGTGGACATATAGTCTAAGGCGATACTTTCGCAGTAGATTAGACTGCCGATGAGAGAGATCGAGGTTCGAATCTCGGTCGGGTGTACGTAGGTTTTCAAAATGGTTTTCCAAGCTCCTTGCACGCAAATGCGGCTACAATTCATCCAAATATAACCTTCATAATGCCTAAAACCATCAGTGTGATAGTAAGACTAAAAGAAAATATGGAAAGCGCCAGCGCCCTTCTTGTTCCAGTTCGTAACGAAAAAACATAATAATTTGAAAAAAATCCATCAATGTATTAAATTTAAAGATCCGTTTATCTAGTAGAAAATAAAATAGATCAGTAATTATCTGTTTAGTGTGTGCGTGCCGCAAAGAATCACGGACCAAAATACAACTTTAACGTGTGAATAAACCTCTAGGTCGCTCCTTGTTTACACGGCGCGAGCTGATTGAGCCTGATTGAGCCAAGTAGTTGAGGGTCAGACAGATCAGTCAGAATATTGTTTCGCTGACGGTATTCTCAGTTATTCTCAGTTTTACCCTTGCTGGCATTGTTGTTACCACGCGTTGAATGGTTTGTGGATCGTGAGCCCCCTGCTCTTTGTATGATGATGCTCCTGAAGAACTCTTACAGTCATAGCCTTGTCCTCTTTGTCCCATTCCTCATCTCCTTATGTAGTATTTGATAATGACACATTTCCACGATGCCTGACGTGTCAACATCTAGTGGTCAGTACAGTCAGTAGAGAATATCAGTAGCTCGTACAGTGTCAACTAGTCTTGAGGAAGTGGTGTTTCCTGTCGAACCATATCTTGACCGACACAAAACAAGATTGGTCAACACAAGATGCCGGCGAAGACGTCGAGTATTGGACGCAATCCATAGCGTTCGTTGCTTACCAAGAGATCACATCTTCAAGTAAATGTGCCGTCAGGAGGGAGCACCCCCACACCTTTTCTAAAAAAAAAAACTTATTTATAAACAAATGTTTACAACAACAAAGTGTGGCACGCGAAACCCACCAGTTGAAAATAGTAACAGCCTTTGGTAAAATTGTGGGCCCATAAGATAGCTGACATGGTTACACCAGCACACGACTTGGGGCAGAACCCCCTCCCCCCCAAATAATTTACAACGTACCCAGTCCTGGCACCAGGAAATGTACTACCTTTTATTTTAGGCACCTCGGATCGAACCAAGGCCCTCTAATTCCGGAAAGTGTATGAAGACAACGGGCAGTAGTCTGGTCGGTGTTGTTGCTAGATCTTGTATTATCAATGTTGAGCCATATGAACCTAAAGGTAAGAAGACGTGATTGGCTGCTGGTGGATGCCCATCCGTGCACTCACAAAGAGTGTATCGAATAAAACACGCAGTTCCCCCCCGCGGAATGACGCACAAGAGATGATCATCATCGGCCAAGCTAAATCCAGCCACGGGCAGGCCCGACCCTGAGCTGAGAGAGTTTTGGCGCTCTGCCCCATCTCATTTATAAACACGCTCGGCTTCCTTCAACGAATGAGAGCGCGGCCAAGTCAGTTCTGGCCAGGGGTGACACGACAGCGTCCACCTCGACAAACACCCGGTTCAAACAAATGCCATTTTACCGGGTTGATAACATTTTACAGTACGAAAATTACCCCCAACTTTTACAGGTTTCTGAGACCATCAAGTTTACCTTTACAAAGTATTTTATGTATGAAATAAAATAATCACATTTTCACATATTCTTTATACTAAATTCTTGAGACAATAAATAGTCAATGACAAATGTGTGTGTTCTTCACAAAAAACACGAATTGGGATCAAACTAATAGTTGACACTGGGTTATGTATGCTCTTCTACTTTGGATTCAGAAAATTAATGAAACATTATCTGAGTATTTGATGTTTCTGTTTTTCAAGTGTGTAAATTAAGAAAATAGTTTATATCAAGATTAATGCACAAGTTTAAGAAATGGGTTATGGACGACATAATCCAAAGGATTGGGATGAAGAGAGTATTTTTATAAGAAACACCCTCGCACAATTTTTTCAGGTAATGTCCAGGGTTCTTTAACTTGCCACAATCGACATTGGACTGACGGTTTTACTTCCCCCAGAAGTAAGTTTTGCGACATGTTGTTATCGTTCAATAAAAATCCTTCGACCTGGGATAGGTTTGAACACATCATGTGCTGAGGCGAGCACTTTACCCCAAGACCTCCGAGGTCGACTCTTTACTCTCATTAATGTGAATAAGAATACCACACATGGGAAATCAATCTCAGTTCCCCCAACTGGAGTTAAAATTCCCCGACAGGTAACAAAACTGCTGCTTGGTTGCCAATGTATATGTATTTATGTATGGGAGCTCAATCTTCTTACGAAGAACCATCTGAAGATCTTTATCCTGTCTATTCATCAGACTGTTAGGTGCAGAGAAGTGATTGTTTGTTCCACGAGGCAAGTGATCAGATTTGTAAGTTAGGCCCCCAAAATGACAATAAAACCAATGTGTTTGGTTTAGCTGAAGGCATTTGATCATAGCCAAGTCGTTGAAGAAATGCCTGAGAGAATATTCTAGTTTTAAAAAGATAAGCCCCAGGGCGAGTTTTCCAGGTTGATATCAAACCTGTAACAGCCATAGCTTATATATAGACTCACCGTTTTGTAGACAAATGGATCTTACATGTGTGTCAAAAACACATCGAGAGCCAGATTTTACAAAACCGTTATTAGAGGTTGTCAGTGGCGTTAATTTACATTTTCTCAGTTTGTTGCTGAACTGAAAGTTGTTATATTATTAAATGAACAATTTACTCGAGTGTAGGAGCATGCCATGTGCCCTCTACAGGCTCAATCCCTAATTAGTCATCAGGAAAATAGAGCTTTCAGAGTTTGATCCAACGATCCGCAACCAAGAGCAGCAATAAATATTAGAATTTTATATTTAATTAAGTCATTCTACATTTTAATAATCCACACAGAAAATAATATAAGAAAGTCACATAGGCTGGTTATGACAAGCTCCTAATTAATTAGGTTTGTGCTCCCCGTGTTAATTAAAACAAGCTACAACCATCACAGAGTACATAGCAAGCAGCCCACACATCATTCCGCCGCAGCCAACACATTTTGAAAAGTAACACAAATGTGGTAGAAACATTTAAGTTTTAGTTTGATTTGAAATGCATTGAAAAATAAAACGTGTTTTCATTAAGAGAGGCTTTGCAGGATTCTTCTTTAAATAGTTTGAAGTATGAAATGTCCAAATGTTTAAAAGAGCAATTTAATAATAAGTAAGCAACTCAAATCATTTTCTCGGCCTAGTTGGCTAAGTGTGTCAGGAACAATATTGATAAAATTAATCAAATCTGTCTTGATGGTTTTAAAATAAATACCACTGGTGTAATCAATCACAGGATGTAGGCACTTGGCCAATACATTTGTTGAATAAATACAAACTAGATAAAATGTAATTTCTTAAACATCACCCTGTATAATACAATCAACACTTTTTTTACATTAACTATAAACCACTCTAATCAAGGAAACAAAATTAAATTATTACTTTGATTGTAATTTCCCCACTCAAAGTGGTTGAGTCATGAACCCAGCTAAAAATGTGTTGGCTCTGAAAAGTTACTCATGGAATTACACAATATAAACATTCCTTTCAGCACTAGCATCAAGATATTTCTCACCACAGTGCTTGCCAAGAAGAATATTGATAATGGTGAGGGTTAGACACGACTCTCCACTTGGAGAAATGTGCAAACCAAGTCGAAAAAACAAACAAGTTTAGGAACAAAAATGATGACAAGAAGAATATTATCTCCCTTGTTTCATTCCTGAATGTGTCTCAAGTCTGAAGTGTGGACATGTGCAGACTTTAAAAGGATGTACATGTGGCACCAAAATGTGTGATGAAAATAAATTAATCAGCAACGAGAAAAGGGGGAGCCATTAACTGGAATAGAAAGCACAAACTTCCGTTTCCAAACTTTAAGAGGTGAATTAATCTCAGGTGGTAGACAGATGTAAAGTGGGCAATAGGATCGACTCCATAAATGACATTTCCAGCTAGTTTATCTTTCAGCTCTCACCATCTTTCATGGTGCTGCAATCAATCATGCCTACCTTAACTCTAGAATAGAATACATCTAGAATCAGATTACCAACGAAGAACAGCTAGAGAGTGAGCAGATCTAAGCTGATGATCTATAAGCCACATTTAAGTAGTTCACTTTTAATCATCTCTGGTAAATCAAAGGGGACCATGTAAACAAATCATCAAAAGAAACTAACAAAGGGATGGAGTCTATTTTTGCCCAATAACAGATTAATCATCCAAACAAGATTAAGTCCTAGGGCCAGTTTCATAATAGTCCTTACCCCGCCTTAACTGCAGTCCTGTACTAAATACAAGATGGCACCTATATAAACTTGAATGGAATGGACCAGTTGCGAATATGAAACTGGCCCATTCCATTCTGGTCTAGCTAAGTGTTGTCTTGTACTTGGTATAGCGCAGCACTTGAGGAGTACTAAGTCCGATTATGAAACTAGACCAAGGTTGTGTGTCAGTGTGTGCGGCTTTCTCAACAAAACTGTGACTCTACTGCACTGATCATAAGCACAAGCCGAGGCTAGTAAAAGGGTCGAAGACTTCCAGTCGGGTAAGAGCAGAAAATAAAAATGTTCACATAATGGAGAAGTGAAATATCAAGAGCCAACAACAGATCGTTTTAGAAGACAAACCAGGACCAAAGTGAAAATTAGTGGCTCTAAAAAAATGATATATGTGTTTTAAAGTTAATTGTAAACCAAAGAATTATATTTCACCAAAAAAACAGCAGCGGCAGTTAACAATATATTACCATACAACCTGAACGAGTAGTTAGACGCAGTGCTTAGAAAAAAATATATTTCAAACAGATTTCAGAATATGCCAACATTAACTCTGCCATGTCTATAGTGGGTGTGTGAAGAATGCTACAGCTATTTAATCATTTTTGCAAGGTTGTACAAGAATCATTGCTGAAGTTATTTTTGGAGCAATTTTTCAGATTGTTTTATTTGTTTTTTCTGAGTATACTTGTTCTCATGAAATAATACAGTATTAGCCTTTCCATCAAGTAACCTCTTAACGCAAATCTAGAAAGAAGATCAGGTCGGCTTGTGGCACTAAAAGAGTAAAGCCAAATTGTTTTGTTTATTTGTAGTCTAAAGTAATTTTGTTTACTATCCTTATTTGCACAGCCTGTCAACTAAATAACACCAGTAGGATAATGTCCACAACAATTGGTGGGCCCACCCCCCTGACAACCTACCACCAGTTGCTGAAGCACTTCCTCATCCTCGAGGGGCGGTGGTGGTGGGGGCCCCCAGGCGGCCCATGGCAGGTGGGGGGCGGCGGGGGGCTCTACCACAGGCCACCACGAAGAGTGGACCAGCGCCACCTGCTGGGAATGTGGCGGCGGCTGCAGCACCACCTGGTGGTAAGGGTGGTGGGTGATCGGCGGTGGGGGGAGGGTGGCGGCGTTGAATATCGGCGGGGCTTCGTGAGCCCAGTCTGACTCCATCGCGGCACACAGGGAATGCATCAGGGCACGTGCGCGGACACACACCAGAGGGGAAAGGTCACACTTCCAACCCGGGCGTTTCAACTTCCTTCTTCAGTTATCGAACACCACACCACGATCACTAAGACATGGGCTGCCGATCTTCCTTCTTCTAGATCCTGCCTCGGCCAGTTTAGTGATAAATGATAACACATACAACCTGAGGCGGTAACACGTTTCGGTCCTTTATCAAAGGCACAACATAGAAAACCTTCAGGGAACTGTGTACAGATATTCAACGCAACCAATGTCGATCAGCAGCTCGACCGAGTAGACAAGTCATTGAAGGTTAGTTTGAAGTCTTGTTTACATGTCACTTCTCTTATAGTTTGTTAGCAATGACCCTCCTGATAACAAGCTGCACCTCGGGTATGAGATTGTCCACCAGACCATTTAAAATCGTATCGCAAGTTCGTAAGAAATGTTCGCAAAAAAAAAAAAAATAGGGTGAAAGGGTCGTTTGAGCTGCCGCGCGTCGGAACCTCGTCACAGCCGCATGTTCGTCAAGTGCTGAGCCGCCGACACCGAGCAACCATTCTCGCACCGGCGACGACCAGCGCGACCAGCGGTGCCGTCAAGAACTTTCGGCACACGAAATGTTCAAACCGACAGAAATAGCTCCGCCCTTCTTCCCCTCGTCAGTGTTGCACGATGAGCCATCCCATGCGCCACTCGTCCTCTGGCATCTTATTATTGGAACTGTAGAGGGTGGGAGTAAAGAACAAAGATGGCAGCCGGGTTCTGAACCAAGGACTAAATTTAGTCGAGATGCGTCAACACAAAGAGAATGTTTCTTCAGCAAGGATAGGACAACCACATGGCTCAGCTTGTGTGAGTGCTACAAGATCTCAACTTTGCGCGGCAGCAGTCTAAAACTTCACGAGGCGACACTAACAGTCTCACTTTTATTTAGCATCGCGTCTTACTACCCGTTCGGGCTTTACGTCTATGTACTAATTACACTAATTAATTAGGTTGTCTCCCAACTTCGCATGACAACACTTCACACGGCAACACCACAAGATCCCACAACTTCACACGGCAACAGGCTAAAGGCACAGGATGCCTCACTACCCATATGGCAACAGCACAGGATGTCTCAACTTCACATAGCAACACTACAGGGTGTCCCACAACACAATTTGTGTATACTTTTAGTACATTTTCTTTTGTTCTTCAATGGATCAAATATTAAACTTTACAATAATCACCCGATATTTGTATCTACAATAGAAAATATGGTATCTTGTGCCATGACTGGTATCTTTGTCTCGAAATGATCAATGACCTTACAGTAAATTTACTTTTCAACTTTACTCATCTTGGATGGTTTACTAACCTAATATAAATAAAGTTAGGCCTTTAGTAAAAACTAATTCAGATTGCAAGTATTGATCGCAACAATTTCCAACAAGCCGAATATAATTAAAAAATAGTTTATAGTATTTTCTACATGGGCAGATAGAACAAGACGGTTATTGCAATTTGTTCAAATTGCAGACATATCTAATATATTTTATAAAGTATTAAATTATGATGACCAAACGTTTTACGAGGTGAATATAGTCATAAATGTATCCATGCAGCAGAAATATCTTTGTCGGCAATTGCAGGATGTCCAATAACCAGACATAGTCAATCTAACAGTTAGTGATGGTATTTATGGAAGTGGTGATGACAATTATAACAATGTTAACATCCCGACAGCTCGGATGACGTTACTACTAGAACAGATGGTTATTGCCGGCGATCGAGGCTGTGGCAGTGGGCACAGTCCCTGCTAGGTGGTTGGAGGGGTGGAGGGCCGCTAAAAGGGTGGTTGGGAGGGAGAGTTGACAACGCGGCAACATGCACGCACTCACCTGGCTGGAGTAGGATGAGCGGCGGGAGTGGTCGGCGGCGGCGGCGGCGCTCGCCGCTACGGCCTGGTGGTGATGACGGTGTGTGTGCCCGCCATGACGGTGTCCCCCGTGGCGCCGCCGCCCGGACGTCGGCGACCGACGGTGGCTGCGCTTGTAGCGACGCTCCGCGCTAGTGCCTCTCTCGTGCTGACGCGAGCGCTGCGCTCTCTCGCTACTGCAAGGATTTAGAGAACACCCAAGGTACCCAGTGAGGTCAGAGAGCTGTCGTGTTACTACTGGGGAAACAACATTGACATTGACTATCTCCTTTTCTCGTTGTCAAACTTTATTTAAATATAATACAAATTTTGAAAAGCTGGTACATCAATTTATTGTGGTATCTCCCTCCTTGTCCACATAACTGAAATAAGAGAGATTTGGCAACAGTGGAGTGAAGATCTGCAGATCACACAGGCACAGAGGTGATATTCAGTGTAGCAGCAGTGTCTCTAAGAGGTTATACACACAAATAACTTACTTCTAGTCCTTACTTAGGCGTCAAAGAAACAAACTTCATAAAAGTCGACCTATACCATTAATACATTTTTACAAAACAATAAAACACAAGACTCAACAGTTGATAATATTATGTTAACAAAAATCAGGAAGACATATTTTCCCTCTCATTTGTATGTGTGTCAATTAAGAGCGTGCATCACATGACAATCAACTCTGTGATACAGTCGGCTCGAAATAGTAATTTACACCACGTGGATCATTTCTGAGTAAACAATAAACATTAATGGAGCAAAGAGTTAATAGAAGTTCCTAATACTGAACATTGTTGAAATATTAAATGATATTTGAACCATTTTAGAATGGCTTCACAGCCAAGTACTATCCACAAATCTTCATTCTGTCATAACAGAGACATACTGTATTTATTAACAAGAAACTTTGTCTCTTTGTCCCCCATCATCACCGCGGAAAATGTCGAGTAATTATTCAAATACGAATGCACTGCACACATTTCTAACAGATTGTAGGTATTGTCTTTTCCCTTTAAGCAACTTCTATACCTCGCGCGAGCCGAGTTGAGGCTTATGCTATAGTGGATGTTCTTAACACACACTTGAGGCCGGTTTCATAGTCAAACTTGGTACGGCTCAAGTGTGGCTCTATAATAAATATAAGACACCAGTCTAATGGAATGGACCAGTTTCGCATATAAAATTGCACCATTCCATTCTGGTCTAGGTAGGTCTGTTCTTGTATTTAGAATAGCACAGCACTTGAGGCGTACTAAGTCTGACTATGAAATTGGGCCTTAGGCTACGGTCCAATTTTCGTATGGAAAATCATTTAGAAAATACAAACGTAAATTTTTATGGCCTGGCCAACATTGATAACATTTTACTATATAATTAATGTTATTTTATAGGTTTTGACAGTATCTATAAAAGTGACATAGGCAGGTCGACTTGACGTATGACTACATGAAAGCAGCTCTAGTAACTTATATAGCCGTCAGATACGGCCTTTCCTATGAAAATTGAGGGGGTCAGAGCTAAAACATGATAGCTCCCATCAATTTAGATGGAATATATTCACTATTAAAGACTATAAAATCCTGAAATCTAAATACATAAAATAATTAAAATGTTCGTCGATATTAGCCATTTTCAAGTTCTTGGCTGAGTATAAAAACAACTTGTAGCTCAAGAGGTAAGCTACCATAAATCACCGTTTACAGATTTGTCCATAGAGCCCCAGTTGTTTCTTTACTTGTAACAAATATTTACCAAGGGGAAAGGGCAGAAAACCTACTCGAGAGTGCAAGGAACTATTTCATCGGCGTGAACGGACTTGGCGGTGTTGGCTTTGCACCTGCACCTGCAGCAACCCATCCCGATCCAAGTGGACGTCAAAGCGACCAGCACCGCCCCACACATACCGCTCCGATTCGCCCAGACGGGAACCCCATGCCTTCTGACAATATATGAGTACACCTCAAGATCCCATCAACCAATTTACGTTTGACGAACGGCGACTACCTACTGTTAGCGTTTCTGCGAAAATATATACATAGCCTAATATAGTTAGAAAGTTTATTTTTTAAATGTATGATCCGATGGCTTACTTAAAAAATCGGGATTATAATTATTTAGATTGATATTCGGAATGAAAATAAAATTACGAAAAATCAGACTAGACCATGTAGACACCCACTCTAAATAAAGATTTTTCTAGTGCCAAGTCTTACTACCCATTTGGGTTATACACTCATGTCCTAATTATGCTAACGGGTTAGGGATGTGGAAGTATGCTCGCATTTGCATGCAGTTTAGAAAAAAATCACTCAGCGCTCCCAACCGGGATCGAACCGCCGGTCTAGTCTATTGCGAAGAGTGGCGCCTTAGACCATGCGGCCACCGAAGAGAGTTTTTCTAAATTAGTGTTTTTAAAGTGTACTTATGATGGTCTCAAATTATTTCTATATCGTGATTTTGATGAGAAGTTCGTTTTAAAGGTCCTTTATCTTACCAAAATACTAATGTACGGCAGGATTCTGTTAAGAAATAAGGCCTTACAGACCAGACTCAACCAAAATCAAGAAACTAAGGTTTTTCTACAGTTATAGTAAATAACTTCTGATTAAATTAAATATCACTTCAGTGGATATGAACAGTTTAATTTACCAAGCACATTAATCTCAACAGTAATTTTTGAATATTTTCATTTAAGACATTTCTGTTCTAATGCTACGATGTCCGGTCATTATTCAACAGTTGAAACTGCCGTGGGTTGTTTCTATTGGAGCTATATTTTCTTCCCACCCTATTTGATGTTTAACATCGAGCTGGGAAACATTTAATTAGCAAGTCTAACCAATATGTTGAGGTTTGGAGACGCATCAACAAATCACCAGCGCCCGACACACTATTAAAATCAGATTGGAATACTTTACCGATAAAAAACAAGAGTCAAACCCACTTCGGTGGTCGCACGGTCCAAGAAGTCACTTTCGCAATAGACTAGACTGCCAAAGACGGGGCTCGAATCCCGAGCGGGTGTGTTGAGGATTTTTTTCCTGAATAGTCTTCCACTCTTCTTCCACGCAAATGCGAGTACACTTCCTCAAAATTAGATAGTACAGATGCGTATAGCCCGAGCAGGCAGAAAGTTTACAAAAAGCCACCTCGCGACCGACCGACACCCCACCCTGATGGAAATGACCCGACAGCGGGGCAGATCCCCTCTTATCAACTGGCCGAACATCCTACGGAAGAGGGGCGGAGATAAGACCCGACACGACCTCAACGCGCAGTGAGACTGTTCTGCTGCACTTCCCGTGCGGGGCGGACGGAACTGCTCTGAGGAATGAACGTCCCCTTGATGGTTTATCAAAGGCTAGCAGGTAGGGGAAGAAGGCCGACTCACTTTATTGTTCAATATAATTACTACGCGGTGACGTCACAAGACGCTCGATTACAGCGCCCCTGCTGTACATAATCGCGTGGTTGTCTCTAAAGTCTGGGCTAAGTGTATGGACCATGGGCGACAATCAAAAGAAACAATTTATTATTATTATTATTATTATTAGCACCGCGTCTTACTACCCGTTCGGGTTATACGCACTTACGCTAATGTGTAATGGTAGGGTGATTGTGAGATGAAATGCAGGACCTACAGTTTAACGTGGGATCCGAACCACGGTGGAGGACTGGCATTCCTCACATTCACAAGTTGTGATAATACACGTCTTGTCAGAGTTGAAGGAAGGGTTTGGGGCAGTCAGATAAATCTATGCCGTGACCTAGGTTTGAACCCCGGACCCTCAGCACAGAAGTCTGGACACCTTGCCACCTAGACCGCCAGGTCACAAAAAAAAAACATTTCTACTGGCATGAAATTATACGTTTAATTAAAACTATCATTTTCGAAATATTTATAAATATATCGAAACTATTTACTTCTTTGGCTCGTCTGAAGGGCATCGGTCATGCCCAAGCAATCAAGTGTTCGTAATTCGGCCCCCGAGCTGATTATTAGGCTACTCCAGTACAAATCCGTCCCTTCCAACCCTACATTGAGGTGGGGGATGCATAATATGCGAGTAAAGGGAAGTGTTTTTACAGTTTTTATAGCAAAATACTGTGTTGGTCAAAAAATAATATATAGTTCAATTTCCTTCCTATGTTGCTGTCTGTCATGGGCATATCGGCATTAAACAAGAAACTTTTTAAATTAAGAGAAAAAAGTTGGCATTAAATTCCAGGACAACCTTGGCATAAATTATTAAAGAACTGTTGAGGCTACCACTAGAAGAAAATTAAACTATGTTTCTACAGAAGAACTATCAGATTTCTTGTGGCCAAAAAAGTTTTGCTATAAAAATTGCATAAACCATTACCTTTCCTCGCGAGCCCTAAAGAGACACCTGTGACGTATCGGCAAGTCAAAGATAGGAACTTTTTGAAATAATCTACAACCCGAGCTATTTTGATTATTCGGGGAAATGGTATGTAGGGATATTCTTGCCAGGATGTAAATTGTCCATGCTAGCATGTATCTACTCGTCAGCGGAAGCGTTCTTAACAGGCCGGCTACATGCCTCCTAGGGTAAATTACTAAATTATTCGCTCTTTCTAAATTGTATACATTGCTGTTTAAATAGGTTATTGGTTATAAAAGCTCAAGGGCGCCAAGTTAATCTGCAGCCCGCTTACGGTAACGTGTACTCACAAGTTGAAAAATAACGTAAACTAGTTCAGTAATAAACCGGCTAGCAGCGCAGCTAATTTTGATTACTTTGACAAGTAAAGTAAATAAAAGTGACAACATAATACATTTGCTGTGTAAGTGGATATGCATTGTGTTTATAGAATTATATGAACCATATTTCATGACAAAACAGTTTTCTGTAGTTGTTAATTTAAGATTATCTTGAGCATTTTTTTTAAAATACTACTCTTACCTGCACAATGAACATGTCTGAAAGCTAATATAATGAATGACATTTTAACGCCGACTCATGATACGGAGCCTTGAGGAACACCAGGTGTTTACCTGGAGAGCCAGGCCGGGGTCTCGAAGGACAGGACGGGCATCTCCCAAGGTCGCTCCCGAGAGCCGGTGTTCACCCGACAATGGACCGCCACCCGCCAACTGTTCCAGACGACGCCGCCCTCGTCCAACACGGCGCGAAGCTCAACCGACCATATGGTCCTGGCCACCGCAGCGTCGGGACGATCTATTACCTCGCCGGGTCCCTCCGGGTCATTGGGCGGGACCGGGGTCCGCTTCTCCAGGCGAATACCCGACACTTTGCTGATCTTACGAGTCCGAGTGGGGAGTGCTTGCAACTCAGTTCTGGCCGGACAAGATTGCAATGTCCTGGTGCCAAGTCAAAACGGCGCGAGTTCGTGAACTGGTTCCCATTGGCAGGAACAAACACCCAGTTCGCTAGACGGATCTTCTCAGAGTTTACCACGCTATTGTTTTATAAAACATACAATTGATCAAAGTGGAAAAAACCACAGTCAAAGTCGTATCTTCAGTTCAATCCCCATAAGAAGGGCCTTTTAGAAAATAGAAACTTGTCTTGTTCCCAACAAAGATAGCATGTTACTCAAATTGATGACCGTTAAGATAGCTCGAGGCAAGAACCACCGGAAACCCCCATTAGGGCTTTAGACAAAATATTTAAAAACGCTAATTTGAGACGAGGATTTCGGCGGTCACTTGGATAATGTGGAGCCATATGACCATTTCCTTCAATAATGTGGGGCCTAACGACTCTTTTTAAATTTAATTGTAAGGAAACATTAATAAAAATTAAAATAAGAACCTTAATTTATACAAAAATATCCATTGGCTCCCATATTTCAAGGTAAGATTGGGGTCGGGTGATTTTTTACTAAATGGTTTCCCACTCTCCTTCCACGCAAATGCGGGTAGATTACCTTCATAATTCTTCCTTCCCCCATCCCTACCCTATTAGGGTAGTTACCCGAACAGGTAGTAAGACGGACATTCGCCCTCAATGTTTATTGGTCGATGATTTTCAACTGTTTTGTAGTGATATCCCAAACACCAATCTACTTATAAGTATATACAGTAGAGCCTCATTATAACGGACTAATTGGGGCTGAAGGTTGTCAGTTTTAATGCAAGTCCGGTTTATAACAAATAATACTTGTAGGGGTGTAATGCAGCAGGGTGTACATAAATGAAAGTACAGTAGTTAGCTATAAAAAGTGTATTATATATCAAATAAAAAACAGCCTTCAACAAAGGTTGAATTGAAAAGATGTGTACGTATACACTGCGTTAATCTTTAGAACAAGAAGGTGCAGGTTCATGTTGATTGCTTACATTCATCCGGTTGAAAAAATAATTTATTTTCTGCTGAGTTTGTTTGCTGTTTCATTTCTTCAGTTAATGACTGACGGAGGTACCGTAATATTTCCATTTGCCGATTGTTCACCTCAATTGTAGGCTGAGTCGTGTCTCCTACCTCTTCTTACTTCTCCGAAGATTCTGCTGCTTCAGTTACACTGGCGACAATTTCTTCTTCAGTCACACAACCATCTATGTTCCTTGTAAATGTAAAACTCGTCAGATAAAAATAAGTATCCTTTATTTATTATTATTACTATTTTTTTTAACTGTCCGTTATAATGAGGTTCTACTCTGTGTGTGTGTGTGTGTGTGTACACTATTCCTTAAGACCAATGTTTGTAGTTTTGACTGACATTTATTCAAATATAAATTCACAATGACAAAGAAGCTTCGCCTGATTCTACTGCAGTAAGTTTATTATTAGCACCGCGTCCTACTACCCGTTCGGGTTATACGCACTTACGCTAATGTGTAATGGTAGGGTGATTGTGAGAGGACCTACAGTTTAACATGAGATCCGAACCACGGTGGAGGCCTGGCATTCCTCACATTCACAAGTTGTGATTAATACACGTCTTGTCAGAGGTGAAGGAAGGGTTTGGCAATCAGATAAATCTGTGCCGGGACCGAGGATTGAACCCCGGACCCCCAGCACAGAAATCTCACACCTTACCCCTAGACCACCAGGTCACCCTGCAGTAAGTTTGTTATTACTAATTAATATACCGTTTCAATGTGTGAAGGAGTCTTGTATCTTGGCTCGTGTCCGTCCCTAGATCCAAACCAATAACGGACCTGTCTCGTCAAACCGGCGGTACCCGGTCAATGTCAAGTTGACACGGGCGGGATTTATGGCTCTCATTCTAGACAAGCCGGGGGTAATTTAACCCCAGGGAGTCGACATTACTTTCATTGTCCACAACACTGCCCCGCGAACTTTCCTAAGTTCACAAGTACGCGCCGCGGCAGCAGAAAGTGGGACCACGCACCCAGTCCCAACGGTTGCCCGGAAAATTATAATTAGTAAATTATAGATTCTCTTTATTGAAATAACTTTAAATGTTCAAGATTAAAGGAAGTTCTTTTTCTGTGCCCGTTTTTTAAAAACACTTGGTAACATTTCACTCAAGCTATTAGTAATTTGGGTAAACTATTCTACGTGTTATCTCAAATAATTTCATAACAATAGATGCAGCAGTCTTCTAGAATTTCGATTTTTGCGCGTATGCTCATCGATTGAGTAGGTTTTAAAATTTTTAAATGGGGTGTCCCAAGCTTTTTTTTTTTAAGCACCGCGTCTTAATACCTGTTCAGGTTACATGCTTATGTACTAATTACACTAATGGTTTTAGGGATGCGGAAGGTTTATATTTAAAGAAAGTGTAGGTACCCGCATGTGTGGAGAGTGGAAAATTAACCTCAGTATACCCGACCGAGATTCGAACCTCAATCTCCCCGTAATCGGCAGTTTAATTTAATGCGAGTAGCGCCTTAGACTACGGTTGCACCAGGTAATGAAACACCAGAAAGGTAATAAAACTAACCACAGAGCCCAAAGTGCTGGCCATCGACACAGCCCTGTCTGGTCACACATACATAATTCAAAGGGCAGCCTTTATTCAAATGCTAGCTAGGCCCCGGAATGGCTAGGCGTGATGCTTATCTTAATCACACAAGCAGAGAGGAAAACATTTCCTAAAGAAGAGTAAACAAAGCCCATCCGAAATAGGATCGAGCGTGGCGCTGTGGCAAACACACCAACTAGTGTTGCGTTTATGTTTGGCAAGAACGGCAGCATCTATATAAGGACGAAAACTAGCTTTGCTCTTATCCGGAGGACGAATAACTTTTCCATCGAGTACGTTGTTAGTATAGCCTCTGACGTGTCTTCAGCAAACCATCACTATTTTAATAACGTTATTTTATCGGAAAGTGCGAGTAATTAATCAAATTAAAAACTAGTCGAGTTAGGTTTGCAGGCTTTGTTTCCCGTACCCGTGGGTTGAATTTCTAGTTATACCCACCTTGCCTGATATTACAGATCTGAAGGTAGCGTATCAAATATCCAGACTTTGGTAGGATGTTTGTTCTTGATGCCGGGATCACGATCAACTTAACGTTAACTTAACGTAAAGGACCTCCTCGTGTGTTTAAATGGGGGTGATCACGATGCAGTTAACTTAACGTAAGAGATGTCCTGAGATCTTTTACTTTAAGTGAACGTTACTTGAAGGGTATCACGTGTTCTAGCCAGCCAATCATTATGCGAGTGACGTCAACAGAGCTATTTAGTAATTCATTTGCTGGTATTATGACCCATGTTTATTCTTTAGCGTAAGTTCTAGTGATCAGACATTGAAACAAAATAATTACACTAAAATAGGAAAGCTAAGTTTATCAAAAAAGTGTTGTAATAGATATTTATTATATCGATTCAACACTGTAAACATTCGCAGATCATCACTGTAAAACTAGTGCAAATCACAGATCATACTCGAGAATGAAGATGTTTGGCTTGAGTTGTTACGTTAAGTTACATGAATCGTGATCACACATACGTTAAGTTAACTTTAAGTGAACGTTACATTAAGTTAACGTTAAGTTGATCGTGATCTCAGCATGGTCTTATTTCGTACCGTAATCCCTACGGTACACAAATATTTTGGTAGGATTAAAGACTTTTAAAGGAGTGTAGAAGTAATTCCATTTCTGTAAGGCCTTCTGGCCTACCAAAATACTACTATTCAGTAGAATTCAGCTACGAAATAAGGCCTTTTGGGAACGGGCTTCCTACTCAAAATCAGGGTTTAGCTTCACGCGTCAATGTTTGAGAAGCTTCCTTCAGATCTGTAATATCCGGACTGCCTGATCTATTTTATCTAGTAGATTAAACAACGGAACATTGGGGAATTTACTGTATGTATACATGTCAAACTAGAAATAATCTCGCACGGCAGAGGCGATATTTTTAGGAGTATATTATTGAATGAGTTCTTAATTATATAAATCTATCCATTCTCTGTGCCCTGAAAACGCGAATTGTATAACCAGCACATAGCAAACTATACTATGTGCTCCCAGTGCAGTTCAGGCAAGGTTCAACCCATGACCACAAAGATGCGCATTGATCGACAGGTGGCGTGGGCGCGTTCTCCCCTATTCATGAGCAAGGCCGAAGATATAGACAAGAGTGAATCATCCTCTATACAGAATCTAAAGGAGACGAGTTTATTCACTCTTTTGTAAACTGGAACCAGACGTATAACCTATCATGGTTTGTATATTTAAAACAGTCAAAGTTGAATTCTGCTGTAACTGTGTACTTAAAGCTATTATTTAGACAAAAATAATAGAAAAGCTGATTAAAAAATTGGAGCTAGACAAAACGTTAAACATCAGCTATTTTAGCTCGGCACACAAACCACACATTTTAAAATAAAACTAGTGGGTTATCAAACTATTAACAAAGATACGCGATATGGGATTGATAACAGCACTTAAAGCTGCAATCTTGGCTAGAGCAATTATTAATTAAAGTGGTTGAGCTTAACCACTTGTTGAATTTGTTCGTGCTTAGTCTCCAGGCTATCTGGGGATTTTAACTAGGAGTAAGAATGAGGTTGGTATGTGTGTATATATTTAGTTATTTGAGGTATTTAACGTGCACTTTCTAAACCGACTGATTATATCAATACACGAGAATTTCTCTGAGCAAGAGCGAAGGGCTCTACCAATTTTGCCAGAAAAGGTATTTTCACATAACTTCCAGAGTTATTTTCCATGCCACAATCGACATGGGACCTAAGGCTTTACTTACCATCCGAAGGAAGTTGTGCTACTGATTTGTACTAAATAAAAATTAATCTACCCCAGTTGGGTCTGAATCCACGAACATAAAGTCTTGAGGCGAGCAATTTACCCCAAGACCACAGAGGTCAACAGAACTATTTAGTTTAGAATAAATGTAGCCGAATTTTCGTGTAGCGGGGAGAACCATTTAGATAAAACATCCATTAGTACACTCGTCCAGGATTCGAACCCCTACCTCCCCAACACAAGCAAATCAGGCGATATTGACGCCTAAGATTGCGTGTGTGAGATTAGACCAAATGTTTTTAGACCTGTCAAATGAGTGTGTGAAGCAACCTGTCCGCTGGTAAGAGTGGTGGCATGCATACCTGCAAAGTCTAGATGTTTTTAGAACAGTGTATACAGTGTCAAGTCCCATTACATTGTGAGTCACTCCCATTAGTACATCAAACACTCGCACCTCGTAGCAATATAACTAGGTACTTCTCACTAAACAACGAACACACAAATAATAAACACCAATCAGTAGAAAACGCACGTTTGTAATTAAATCATCTTCCTGATAAAAACCAACGCTGATAAAACATTATCTGCCGAACGATTGCTACTTAATTCTTTTAAGGAGAAATACAAAAATGACATTTAAGTTTGCGTTGCACTTCAAAGATAGAAAAGTATACGCCAGGTTTAGATAAGTATTGATTCAAGATAAAGAAACCATAGAAGCGAAAGGGCATTAATAAAAACACAAGTTCCATAAGCTAATAAATTGACTGCTGGTGATTAAAACAAACACCTCTAGCATTAGTTATTCCTTCTTTTTTTATAACTTTCCTCGACTATAAAAAGTGAACAATATCAAACAAGTTTCGACAAAATCCACAACAGGAAAGAAATTAACTTTCTCGTGCGTGTGATTACAACTGACGGCATTAATTGTATGAGGGGTTGGTGTGATTACAACTGACGGCACTAATTGTATGAGGAGTTGAAGGGGACATGAAATAAACCCTTTTTTTTGTCAGAATAAATCAAATATTGCTTAGGAAGATACGTTTGGTTTATTATTTTACATAAAGTTGTCTCAACAGTTTTTGAATATTGGTCATAATTGGACCGCCTTTTTTTCTTAATTTAAAAAGTTTCTGTTCAAATGCCACTTTTAAAAACACGTGTGTAGTATTTAACGTACACTTTCTGAAGGAATGATTAAATCAACACGAGAATTTCTATGAGCGAGAGCGAAAGAGCCTACCAATTTTGCCGGGAATGATATTTTCATATACCTTCCAGGGTTCTTTTACATGTCCACAATCGACATGGTACCGAACAAAGGATTTACTTCCTCTCCGAAGAAAGTTGTGCTATGGATTTTCATCGCTAAAAAAAATCCTTCGACACCGGCTAGGTTTGAACCCACAAACATCGGGTCCCGAAGCGTGCGCACTCTAACCCAACACCACGGAGCTCAACAAAATGCTCATAACAAATATTCAATAAGTGTTGAGGTTACCATGTGTATAAAATTAGAATAAACTTATCCACTAGTTATATTTTCATTAAAAAAATGTCATAAAAACTGCAAAAACACCACTAGATTAGCTTCAATCCCCTTCCTATCTTTGGGGATGCAATAGTACACACAAAAACGCGCACTGCTGATGAAAGCGATGATTAGCTCACAACCGTTCCGCACTATATTATACAATGACGCACGAACAGCCATACGAAATAACACTGCTGGATGGAACTAAACACGCACGCCGACTATCGGCAGGACTGTGATTGGCCAAGGGTTCCCGACGCCTCATTGGCTGCCGGATCGTGTCACAGTCGTCCAGAGGTCAACGAGTATTGCCCGACCTTCGAAAGAACCCTACTGACCCAATACACCCCATTTTCGTAGATTATGATAGTGAGATAGGGGGCATCCATAAACCACGAAAAGTTTCTTACCTTTTATTTGATTATACCTCCCCCCATATAACCCCAACTTGGCCTGACCACCCCCCTCCATCCAAAATGTTACGTAGCTTTTCACATCGAGAGAGAATGTCGTTATTTAATAGATGAAGCTTTTGTTGCACTTAAAGAGACTTGGTGTACATTTTCATGAACTTAATACTTCTTTCAACATTAGAATTTCAGTTAAACATCTGTGTTGCGTAACCCCCCCCTCCACCAATAAGTTTATGGATGACCTCACACCACGCGTACACCCGACAGGGATTCAAACCCCGTCATCTGCAGTCCTAGTTTATTTCATCAAATTCCCACGCCCTTCCCTATTTATAGAACGGTTATAAAACATATTTTAAAATGTCTCGTTCGTTTCTTTTTTTGAATTCTACAAAAAGTTATTTCCTGAATGTTTAACCGCGCCCCCCACCCCCCAAGGGGACGTGCCTCACAGGTTTGCCTTAGGTCACAAAGTAGGTTATCGGTGCTTGTATTTCGCGACGCGTTAAATAAATGGTAGATAATACTCGATAGATTAGAGAGGCTAAACCATAAAGAGTTTTCCATGAAAGTTAATTCTTTTTCAGCCTACCTTCAAGTAAATGCTGGCTCATTTATTCTTCACTGTGCTTTATATTACCCCCATTAGACTGGCCAGTAACCCACTTCCTGCCAGGAAAGCTACTGGTTTGCAAAATGTTGTGGCTATTATTTATTTACTTTAGCATCCTGAGGTATTTTTAACGTGCCCTTACAAGCTAACTATAGGAGAATAGGGATAGCACCTCACCCATTCCAGCGCATAGTTTCACTAACTGGACAGTAGAACGAACCCAGGGGTGGATAGTAAATATCTTGGTTCGCAACACTCGGAATCGAACTAGAGTTCCCTTGACTCGTAGACGGCTAATGAGTCACTTAGACTGGCCTTGGCTGATGTTAAATGGGATCAACATACACTCGAGGTTTCGAATCAACCTAGTAAAATAAAGACTTAACAAATACAACGCACTCGTAAAAGACTGATTGGG
>CABFWB010004066.1:49244-66101 GCA_902151455.1 Timema bartmani
GGGGGGATTTACGAACAGAATGTGCTTGATCATGATCAGATTAGAAATACAAGCAGAGGATATCTTAGCCCTGGGTTCGGAACTAAAAGTATCTTTGAGCCTTTTAGGCTCGCTAATATATATATTACTTTCTAATCATATTTGAGTGACCAAAATAACCTTGAAAGTGAAATGTTTTCGATGGGAGGGTCCGAACGAACCCTTTCCACTAAAAACCCTGGAATTTGATAGTTACCCGCTTCAGTGGCTGGGCGGGCGTCGCTCTCGTGTTGCCTACTAATGACTGGGATAACGGAGTTCGAATCCTGGTCGTGTCTACCGAGGCTGTTTTTATCTGAATAGTTTCCCCACTCTCCTCACACGCGATTTTCCCCTACCCCATGAGAGTAATATATAATATGTGCTTGACCCAAATGGGTAATAAAGTAAGTCGTGGTGTTAAAAAATAAAAGCTGATGTAGTCTGTCCACATATATACGTATAAAAGTGTAAGAGGTATAGATAAAATAACTCTGGTACCTTCTAATCAGCCACGTTAATAGCGAGACGGTGTTAGGTAATCGCATGACTGACACCTCATGTCACAAGGAGAAGCATTTCAGCTTAGTCACACCCGCCAAGGAGTCTTCTTCAAACACTACTGGATTGCTGGTATCGAGAAGGGTTGATAAAGTACCTTCGTTAGTCATTCCCTCCTTTTCTCTAAGAAGACAATAAAAACTATGGGGGATATAAGGTAGAGCTCATCTAATCTGGTTTGCCGATTACAGTGTTCGAATTCCAGCTAGGTGTACAACAGGGGGTATTTTATTTTAAGTGATGTCCTGCTCTTCTTCCTACTTAAAAATTCTACTTTATCTCCTTTACCAAATTAGCATAATTTATTGTAACGTATAAAAGAGTTAGCCTGATATGTTAATGTTCGTTCGCCACTATTAGTATGATAATTTTACATAATTATTGAATTAAGTTCAAGGTTGCTATTCTGTATTATGGTAATCAAAAGGGAATGATGTTTTATTTTATAAATTAAAAGTTCTGGTCTTTTATAGTTTTTATTTTAAGTAGATAAACAGATTTTGCTAGATATTTCACACGTTGTAAATATTAATTTAAAAACCCGACTATTGTATTATGTGTATGTTAATTCCCGGCACGTGAAATTTGTCATAGACCCGACCCACACGGTTCCTCGTCAGGATTGCAAGTGAAGAGATGCGCACTTTGAAATAGGTATATCTAGTGACATCTCCTTCTCGAAACTTCCAAAAAAAAAAGAAAGAAAGGTGTGGTCATCCAGGTGCGTCTCTAACTACAAAACTGAGTTCGCTTTTCAAACAGAGACGCAGCAAGATTTCACCATACCTTGCAACTTAACACAAATAAATCTTACCACCCGCTCGTATTTATAATATTGTAATTTTGAATTTAGATGTGAATAATAAATTATTTAGATGCATAATTCCATATCATTACAATGTATACCCACTTCAGTGGTCGCATGGTCTATATACTAGGTTGGCGAAGAAGGGGAGATTGATCCCAGTCGGGTGTATTCCTACTCCATGCATATGCAACCTTCCTGATCCCTAACACAGTAGTTTAATAGCTCGGCACCAGTGGTACTTTATTGTAGTCACTTTATATCCTAATTCAAGCCTGTTAAGTTTACACCCATGCCTTCATTTTTATATTTTAAACCTGTGATCAATAACACTAATAAATGAGTGACATACGCTCTTGACCAATCTGAGACCACCAAATAATCCTAACACTCCATAGTGTCAGCCCGCAAATGAGCCATACCGACCCTTCTAGCCGTTAATGTCAGTTTTCTAGACCGGAACCACTACTGTTTAATTCAAGTGGCTCCTCAATAATAATTGTCCTTGCAAGGCAGAGTTGAGCCCGTTCCGGGACCTCTGGATCTGTAGCCAGGAATGCCGACCACTCAACCACAGAGGTGTACCCACTTAATCCTAAACTTCCATGCATTTTATTGCTGTCAGTCACATTTACTTCCTCACAGTATCATGTTGGTGAATATTTCAAATTGAGGGGGAGGGAAGGAGGCTGACAGAATGTGATATTGAAAGGAAAACATTGATACTTTAGCCTTTATACCTAATAATATACCCATATCAAAAGAAAAGTATCGATAATAGGTCTAACAAAAGAATATGCAAGGAGTTTTATTTTTTGTTTTTTTATATATGGTGATTATAATTTTTCTTTACAACCATAAGAGTTTTTGCATTTGTCTAGTGACACTAAATAAAACTTTTGATTGGAATATAATCATTCCTATATTGTAAATTATTTCACTAAAAATAATAATAATGTAATCATTCAGCTCATTTCCAAACCCCCATAGTAGCAGGAAGTTTCCAACTATCCATAAATTATAATCACATAATTGTGTCCTTTAATATCTAACCAATATCAGGGTAATCATTTGGGTAAAAATATCAAAACAAAAATATTAATTACAAAAAAAATAAATTGGTGCTAAAAGTGAAAATCGATATTAAAGTAGCAATATACTTTTTCCACATTCTTAGGCTGAACACTCCAAAATCTAAACTCACAAATTGCCATAATATATTTCTGAATTGTTGAATCTGTGATAGAAGCAAAAGTGCCAACCTATGCAAAGATTCTTCTTCAATAGTCAATGTTAGAAGTAAAACACAATCATTCTTAAATATTATTCTAATACATATCTAATCACGCCATTACCTTACGGGGTAAGCAAGAAATTGCGCATATGGCTCAAAAAACAACTCCTTACCTACTCCATTCTCACTAACTTTATCCACACTTCCCTATCCTTGTGTACTTCCTTCGCTTCATCAACATCCATTCATGCTCTTTTATTCTTTAATGTTTCTCTTTTCCACACGTTCGTCTACAACATTCAGCCACGTCTTATATGGCTTTCTCCTTCCTTTTGATCCACAAACTCTACCTTCATATATTTGCTCCGTCACCCGATCCACAATCATCCTCTCAACATGCCCAAACCGACCTAAGACACTTTTTTCACAATGACTTATTGGATTTCCCTTTCAAACCGCACTCATTCATTACGGTCTGTGTCCATACACATCCATTCACCTCGCTCTTGTGTTTCTCTTGACAAACCCACACTTCACACCCATTAAACAATGGTGATAACATACTTTTGTAAACTGCAATCTTTGCATCCTTCGATACTTCTTAATATTATAATGCTATCTAGAATAATTTTTTTGTTTAGTTTCAATTAAAATATAAGGCTTGGTAGAAATTTTGCATTCCATAAATGACTGGTATTCAAACAAAACTTAGCCTACAGAGCTCTAAAAATCTGAAAAGTTTTTACACATTATTAATAAAATTGCCACTAATACTTGCTTTTTTTTTTAAATATTCCCCTATCGCCTTGGGTACAATTCTATAACAAATAACCCCAAATAACTTTACATTAAAAAGGTATGCGGTCAGCAAAGGTGAATATAAGAAACTGATACAAAAATGTATAAGGCTACAACAATTCAAACTGCATGAACAAGCAATCCTCCTTCGGATTGGCCGAATACCTAGTGAAATTAACCTTTCATTCCAAAGGTTTCGGCACATAATTTTAAAAATTGTATAGGTCGAATGGTGCTTAAAGGTAAACGTCCATTTTTGTATTCTTTACAATATTTTTAATGAGCCTGCCCCCTATCCGCAATAATAATGATAATGCAGATAAGAATTCCGGGAGACGGATAAAAAAAATCCGGAATGCTGAGTAGTTCACCCACCCCCCCACCATCCACATTCGGAATTACAAGCTTTATTCTCTCTATTTAGTTTAGATAATATATGGGCAGTACAGTTCAATGTTGGAAACTGTTCAAAGTGATTTAGTTCACTGAAATGAGCAGTTCATTTATATAGTTCAATAGTTTGCAAACTATTTCTTGTAGTTCAGTCATTGTGAGCGACCTACATCTTTCAGTTTAGACCTCCACCAGTTCTTGAACTACAACACATGGGAGTTACTTTAACTGTCCCCCTCACATCTCTAGATACATAGAAAAGGTCTGACTTCTGGGGAACATTTCTTAAGTTTTGTGATAAGCTTAATAAAAACAAAGCAATAAATACTTATTTAACATAAAAAAAATTTGATCAGAAAAATAATACTTTGGGGTGCAGTTAAGAGTAAATGTCTCTAGTAGCCTATAACCTAACAAACACCCGTACCACTGATGTCATGATAGATATTAGGACACACAAAAGGTGACACGATAGAACTGAAGGATAGATGTTGATAACTGTTTCCTTTGGTAATCTGAATGCAGTGGATGCAGTACAATAAATAAATCAGATTCGTGTGATCTATCCAATGAGGGCTGATGGAGGCTTTCTTCAAATATGTATTTTTGACATATATATTCATTTCAAAGGACAGTTACAGCTAAACAGGTTTTGCTATAAACAAACCAAATGGCAATGATACTACACTATCAGCTGTTAGATTGCTAGGAATGACTTTCAAATATGATAGCATTATTAATAATTATTTAACTTAAAGCGTGTGATAAAAAAAATAGCTAACGTTTCTCAGTGATCAATATTCATTATTCGAAAATTTAAGTATGTGTATAAAGACTATAAAATTGATCTTTTAGCCCCAAGATTGTGTTGTGTTGCCCTATAGGCTTAACCTCAAGTTTTAGGACTTTTATAGTATTCCAAAAAAATCTGTGAGGTGTAATAAAAAAATACTGGCGAGTCTTTCTCCAGTGTTGATTAAATAAATACCAGGCTAAAACTTCAAGTTATAAGTTATTGTAGTTTTATTAGAGACTTTGTTATAACTGTTTAAGAGAAGTGAATCTAAAATAGATTTTTGTTAGTTATGATAGCTTTTGATTTGTCATTGTCATTTATTTTATAGGCCTAAACATATTTCCAAGGATATTGATTTTTGTTTGTTCAATTATTTAAAGTCATCATAAATAGTCCTACATATAAAAACAATTTAATACAACAGATTGTAAAGGCGAGCAAGTGAGACGCACCCACCTATCATCATTAACTTGACTGAAGCCGATGATGAGGATGACGACGAATATGATGTAAAAGAAGTTCTTGCGACCCCGTTGGAAAACACTTAAAAGGTACAGGTCAGTTCATAACGAATACAACTTATTTCTTGTAATAGTGTTGAAAAGGTTTATGACAATGGTGTTTTTTTTCTCTGTGTAATACTACACATTCAGATTTTTCACATTTATAATGTTATTTATAACACTACTAACAAGTAATTATTTATAAATAATAATAAAAACTAATATGAGACTAAATGCTAATTTTTTAAATGTTTAATATTGTAGAAAAAATTAATAATTAATACTAGGCCTAACATCAACATATCAAGGTCACCAATAAATAAAATAGTCATATATGTTTCTTGTATATACCTAAATTTTGACTGTCAGAAGTGACAGCTGCTAAACACATGTTTTTGCAGATCATATGGTTCGGCGTAGGGATACATAATTTGGTCTGGTAACTTTTCAAAGCTGTGAGCTGTCAATCAGCACTAAAGAAGACATGGGGTGATTGTAAAAATCATAAAACCTGTGGTTCGTCTCTGCTGTTTATGAACCAAATATTTGAATTCCGGTTAGTAATATTTTTTTTATAAGTCTATATTATGAGAGTATGATAAATCCACCGGAAAATTTTAAGACAGAATGTCAAAATAGAACATGCAGATATTGAGGCACATTATTAGCAAATCTTTATTATGTTTAAATGTAGTCTGAAATTGAAGATGTCAGCATAAATATTATCAACAAAAAAAAGGTAACAAGCACCCCAACAGGATGTTGTGTATAAATATACAAGCAGCGCAATATCTGGCCAGTTTACCACACCTAAAAGGTTGTGTATGAATGAAGTGTGTTAGATGTCACAAGGAGAAAAAGGATTAGGAATTAAGTTATCCGAGAAAGAATAGACATATGTACACGAGATAGAGGAAGTAAGGCGGAGATGGTATGAAAAAGGAGAGAACACCAAAGGAAGGATGGAGGAAAATGACCCAGCCACAGGTTGGAAACATGATGATTATGATGAGCTCCCACATGTATCAAGTCTGGCTTTACTCATATTAAATGGAGTGTATGTTCAACTGTTGAGTCATTATGTAAATTAGTATAATTAGAGTAGAGAGAAACAATTATCTGCAATGATAGGGAGGACAGTCCATGGATCGGCATCCTGATTTACTGGTACATAAAATGATTGCATTTCATTACATAAAATTTGGATTTCGATACATATAAATAAAGGGCACTTTTTTGGGGCTAAAATGGTTAAAAAAAATCTACTCCAACTTCAGCTAAATTTCTAATCCTTGAATTTAAAATATTTTTGATTTTGTTCACAACTTGACTCATAATAGCCCCAGATCAAAAACATATTTTAAATTTCAAACTTAAAATGTTCTGTTTATCCATATGCAAATAATTGAGTCTCTACTGACAGCTACACCCAATATCATCTCTGAGGAAACTGCAGGTCTTACGAAGACTAGCTTTATCTTCGCTCTCTCTCTCTCTCAGTTAACTGTTGCCAAATCTCCTTGCTCTCAGTTATGTCTGAAGGTGGTAAGACTGGCAACATCGACTAACAAGTGTTGCGAAACTTGTCTTATATTTGAGGGAAGATTGACCACACAAAAACGATATAATGACGCTGTGTTCCAATAGTAACCATGCCGTTCCCTCTGTGATATCCAGTGTATATATACATTAGGACAAACGAGTTCAGAGGAAAGTGAATTTTCGTTCACACGTTTTAGTCCAATTTTCATAGGAAGCGCCAAACGGCTACATTAAATTTAAAATTTGCTATATTATAGATATTGATGATAATCTATCAAAAATGAAAGTTTCAGGTAACATCGACTTACACATGAATAAATGAATGGATAGCTTTGTTAGCTGTCAGAAAAGGCCTTTCCTATGAAAATCAGACTGTAGTATCCTAATGCTGAAAAAAATTGCAATATTACTCCTACAGAAGTGTTTATCAAATTGTGTTGTAGATTTAAGCTTGAATCAGTTAGTTGCAAGTGATTGATAATTTTCAATTAATTTTTAAGTTTAGATTAAATTGTTAAAAAAATCTTCTTGATATAAGTGTATTAGTGCATCTGAATTTTAGCCGACCAAGTGAGCTATAAAAAATTAACATTTTAAATAATTTGTCTGTACAAACAAACTATGACAAGGGAGGACCAATAATTTAATATGCTTCCACGTGACTTTACAAATAAACAATTTGAGAAACACTATGCTAAATTTTTATTCAATCAAATATGCATTTATTTATCTAATAAATTATTAAAATGTTAAAACTACACACACAAGGTTTCTCAAAATTATGAAAACACATTAAAAGTTAGGTACATGCTCAATCTTGCCCCTATTTCATACATTGTTTTATTCTACTGCTACAGTTCTTAAATTACTATTGGTTTCAAAAATGTTCGGCTACTGTAGGACCTATTGTCTACTTTATGGAAAATTCGTCGAAATATCCTAAAATGGCATCAAATATTTGTGAAATGTTTGGGTCTCCTCTTTGCCTTTGCTCGAAACCCAATTTATTCAAAGTAAAAATCTGGTTTTAAATTTGTAAGATTGGCATGTATGTAATGATGCTGTCCAAAGGTTTAAAATTGAGAAGAAACAAAAATATATTACAGATATCATAAAGGAACGCACACATGAACAAAGTCAAATAAAGTTTGTCTGTCTGCATCAACCACACTTGTTTCAGGTGGTTCGCCATCTTAATTTATGAACAGAATGCACTTTAAAAGCTCTTGTTTTTAAAGCAGTTTAAAGTGAACCAAAGATGCTTCTTCCACAAAAAGAAACATCCAAAGTGAACCAACAACCTTCTTTCACAAAAATATACATCCAAACAGTTATTTTCATAAGTTTGTGTTTCAGTAGGCCTAATGTAAAAATTGTTAAAATAATAACAAAAATAAATTGTTTGTTGTGAGAGTTTTGGTTGCTAAAAGTGGCATCAGCTCAACATATGAGGCATGAAGCAAGGCCTAAGTACGAGACAAGTACAAATAAAATCAAGTCTGCCTTGCTATAACGCCTAGCTAGCAGTCATGTGATGAAATCTTACACAGATATACTACACCCTAGCGGTAAATAACATTATATACATCCGTTGCCTTCTATAGTCACAATTTTGCTCATAAAGTTAACAAAACCGATTACAAACAAACATTTGTTAAAATGGCTGTAAAGGTGAAAAACGTTTTCAGTGTGAAAGAACAAAGCTATTTATTGGAGCATGTCGAGAACCATACAATTATAGAAAAATTAAAAACCAAAGAACAAGAATTAAAACGTTTCATTTCACTTTAAATTACTGTTAAAGAGCCGGGCTTGAGATTTTAGCAAAAATTAAAATGTTTCATTTAAATTTAAATTATAGTTAAGAGTTCAGGACTGAAATTTGAGTATCTAGCCTATTCCTAAAATTGTACCAATAACAATAGATGAAATAAGTTGATTTCTTCTAGCTAAATTTGTACTAAAGAATTAAAGTATTGGCCTCAATATAGTGTATGTTTTCCTCCTAAAAATTGTCCTTCTGAAAACTGTAGTCATTTTATATGCGCAGCCCATTTACCTTTTATTTTCACGTGGAAAAACTTTCAAATTTCAAATTTGAAGGTAGTATTATGTTCAGCGCATTACTATCTATATTCAGGCCAATACAGTATTAGTTCTAAAATCATTGTGAGCAGCTTAGCAAAAAAATAAAAAAAGTTATGCTAATTTAACCGAAAAGAGTTTCTAAACTCACCTAAACGATCCTCTTTGGTAGGGGCTCTCATAAGAGTCGACCTTTCTTCTCTTCACGTCTCTGTCATAGGATGGTGAGCGTGAACGCGAGCGTGAGCGTGACCGAGACCTGGTACGAGAATGGTTTCGCCTGCGACCTGAGCGGGGCATCTAAAACCATAAAAACATAATTGGTATATAAATTATAACCATGTCCTCAAGTAATTTATTTTAGAGTTCTAAGAACAACATAAGGGCCGCATTAAACGCCCACCGACATCCCCACAGGCTTCCTCATGGGGAAGTCGATAATTGTACTTCCTCATGAATATCCAAATGGTTGGATATTTTCAAGAAACCCAGGGAAGTTGATACGTTAAATTATTCTAATGCGCGTGCGCCAGTCTCCCTAGTTTTCCGGCAAGACCTTACCAGATGTCTATAACTACACCCATCGTGGTCTAGTTACTAACAGCTATTTGTAAGTTTGTGATTTTCATTTTTTCTGAAACACGACTGATTTGCATTGCTACACAAAGGAGTTTTTAAGTAAAGTCTGTTCAGCGTAGGAATTGTTTTCTTAAAGGCCTTTTTCCCAACCAGAAAGCTATTATATAGGATATTGGTAAGAAAAAAGACCTTTCAGACAGTAATTCCCACCGTGAATGGAGTATAATTGACCTTTCTAGAACCTAACTATCAGACATCTTGTCTAACCTGACAGCCACTAAGACTCCACCCACAAATAGACCTACTCCAGTTACCAAAGTATTATCTTACATGTAAGTTACATAATGTATGTTTTCTGAAAGTCCTGGATCTCTACTTTAAAGTTTAAGGCAGTGAAAGCCATTAGGCCCTAGGCCCTAGGCCTAGGCCATATCCGAATAGGCCAAGGTTCCCACGTCGGACCCTTGAGTTTTAGACTTGATGCAGTCTTGGTGATTTTACACTTCTCGCGCTGTTCATAGCGAAGACTGCATCAAACTATTCTAACAGCAACAACCTTATTTAAAATGGTGGAAAACTTAAGTCGGTGCTCTAGCAGAAGACAAGATAATACTAAAACAATTGCCAGTCAAACAACGCAACCGACACCGCGAGAACAGTGCATGGCTGGTAGACTTTGTATCCATAGTGACCAAGTCCTAGAGCAGGGCTCGAGAAGACTGCATCGGTATCCTTTGTGACTTTTCGGACAGATATATACTTGGTTCCGTGATTGCCAATGCAGCTATCAAGGGCACGAGTCAAGGCGACACCCCAAAAAGCTCTGGCTACACAGGGCCGCACCGCATTTTTCCAGTGGAATACTATCCATGTTTTTAAATGCAAGTGGCTACACAAATCCGCACCACATTTTTCCAGTGGAATGCTATTCATGTTTTAAATGAGAGTGGCTACACGAGTCCGCACCACACCGGCACAAACAAATTGTCAAGAGAGCATTGCTTCACCCTTTTGCGGTGCAGTGGGGACTCTTGTAGCCGCTTGCATTTAAAAATAAGGATAGCACTCCACCGGAAAAATTTGGTGCGGTGCGGACCATGTAGCTACCTATCATTGAAAATAAATGTTTGGGAGCTTTGTTATCATGGTAAAACTAGGCATTTCTTTCACAGCCATTGCACGTATGATGCTGTAGTCATTGTTTCCAACATTAAGTACAAGATAAACAAGATTATTTACAACAACTTATTGAACAACAAACCTTCTTCTTAATTATTAGCTAACTTTAAACTTTATTCTTCGTAATTAATAGCCAACTTAATTTGTAATAGAACTCAGTCTATAAAGAATATAAAAATGGTTAGAAAATGCGGTGCGGTTCTGTGTAACCGGTCCTTAAGTAGACCTATTCGTATACAGCCCTAGTTTACACAGAATTTGTTTTAATTTTCTAATAAAGCAAATTACAATATGTTATAGATGGAATGATTGTATTCTTGATGTGTGTATTAATGATGAAGAAAATAATTTATATTACTTACATGATATTACATTAGACAGACCCATAGATAGAATACACTTTTTAGAGGAGAGCCTTCGGTTAAAAAATAAATGGAGCTTCCCTTTACTCATTGGTTTATTCTAACAAAAATAACACCACATGCACCCAAAATAAGCCACCAGTCCAATCCCGGTCATGTCATATAAAATTAATATTAGTTCATTTAGTGCATATGCCTATGGAAATATAAAAGTTTGGTGTCATTCGAAATATTTGAATGATAGAAGTATTTACAATAACTTCAAAATACATAATATCGTAATATTATGTTTTATCTTAATAATATCTCTACAAAAAAAATGAATTTGCGATGGTTGATGAATAAGGAAGTAAAAGTGACGCGATAGACGCCATTTTGAAACGCTACAGTGGCCAAATTAAGTCCACGGCATTATATCAAAAAATTCTACAATAACGCAGGTACAGCAAATATTTTTGACTTCAAGAATAATACTTACATTTGTTGTTAATGTGTTATTTAGCTTAGACTTGATTAAATCTAGAATATAAGTAACACAAGCGCCAAACCTTGTGCCTCTAAATACACCTCTACGAAGTAAAACTCTCCAGAACATTGGATCGATTCTGATTGGACAAATCCGCACCTCTGCGCCTACGTCACGAACAGTCGTGGTTCGTCGCAAAGCAACATGGCTTCCCAATAGAGTATGACAAATTCATTACAATTGGAATTTACTTTACTTAAAGTGGATTGTTTTAATTAATACAATATAAAGTAATTTATAAATTTATATACTGGCAATATAAATATTACTTACGGATATTGTTCAATTATAACGTAGTTCTAGAAAGTTTATTTTACTTTTAAAACTGGGACTATTTGCTTACAACGTTGGGAAAATGCTTGGGTGCATAGCTAATTCAGGAGGAACGGAGATCGATTCCTGAACAGGTGAAATAGTCAGTTCCCCTCCTTTCAATTAGCGTGTGTGATTAGAAAACTGTCTTAGCAATTTAATTTAATCGCATGATATACTCTTCAGTCTTCAAGTTTTAAAACATATTGAAAGCCAAGGCTATTTATTATTACTCATTAAACGCCGAATTGAGTAATATAGAATGTAGACCTACAGAAATCAGAATTATTATGTTTTTTAATAAATTTCTGTTAGCTCATTAAGTTTTATATCTAAATATTTAAATTTGTATTTTTCTAAGGAAAACTTAGAAACTTAGGTTTAGAGAAATTTTCTTTTCTTTTGTTTCATGAATAAAAAAAGTTCTTTAAATAGGCCTACTCGAGATTCTTACTCCGAAGGGCATTCTATACGCCAATCTTAATAGACTAGTATTATATTATGTCACACCCCGCTATCCTCACATAAAATTTGAATTTTCATCCTCTCAAGGTGAATGATGATATTATTTTATTCTTATCAACTTATTTATATTTTCTTGGAAGATACGGTTGGTGACCTGGCGGTCTAGGGGTAAGGTGGTCAGACTTCTGTGCTAGGGGTCCGGGGTTCAATCCTCGGTCCCGGCACAAATTTATATGATTGCCAAACCCTTCCTTCACCTCTGACAAGACGTGTATTAATCACAACTTGTGAATGTGTGAATGCCAGGCCTCCCCCCGTGGTTCGGATCCCACGTTAAACTGTAGGTCCTCCATTTCATCTCACAATCACCCTACCATTACACATTAGCGTAAGTGCGTATAACCCGAACGGGTAGTAAGACGCAGTGCTAATAATAATAATAATACTTAGAAGAGAGTACAGTCTAAATTCCATAGCAAGAGCATTTTCTGGGGGCTATCAAAACTACTAGATCTACTCTCTCGTATTCATACGTCAAGTCATCGGAACTGCAGCTGCCCCTTTTTATAGAAATTATAAATACCTATAAATTAACACTAATAATAATAGTAAAATATTACCAATGTTGACACCCGTTTCGGTCGCCGCGTGGTCTGAAGGCGTCACTCTCTCAATAAACGAGACTGCCGATGACGGGGAGATCAAGGTTCGAGTCTCGGTCGGATGTACTGAGGGTGGTTTCCCTAAAATGGTTTTTAACTCTCCCTTCACGCAAATGCGGGTACACTTCATCTAAATATAACCTTCTTAAATCCTTAAAACCATTAGCATAATTAGTACATAAGCGTATAACCAGAACGGGTAGTGTGACGCGGTTCTAAAAGAAATTAGTGTTGGTGAAGATAAATTGTACAATAATCCATAAAGAAGTGTTATTGGAAAATATTTTTTTTTAGTAGATCAAATCAGACATATTTCTAGAAAGGCAAATTTTAGTGGTTTTCAATCAATGTTGGTGGTTTCTTATAAAAATCTAGGTTTATCTCTTAATGAATACAACTTACCTTACTAAACAGCTTATCTCTAGAAGTCAGAACTAGATAGTTCCGTTTATTTTACCGAACACATTTTGTTTTCTTTCGTTCCGCCTTTGCACGGATCCTGGAATCCTTTTCGTAAGCTTCCACGCTTTTATTAAGTGCTTAAGGTGGGGTGCTAGTGAGCGCGAATTTAGTGCGCTAATTTTGCAGTTTTTATATCATTAACATTTTTTGAACAAAATAAATCAAATTTTTCTTCTATAGAAATATAGAGTTTAGTTTTCTGCACATGCTAATCTCAACAGTTTTTGAATATCTGGCATGAGCATAGCGACATTTGGTGACAAACTTTTTAAATAAAGAGAAAAAGTTGTCATTAAATTCCAGGACACATCTGACAGATATTCAAGGACTGTTGAGATTAGCATGTGCGTAAAACTAAACTCTATGTTTCTATAGAAGAGAAATTTGATTTATTTTGGCCAAAAATATTTATGCTATAAAAACTTCAAAAATACTTCCATAAACTCACGCTCACTAGCACCCAACCTTAAGGTGGGGATGTAGGAGACACGACACTAGGGCAGTGTTTTTGAAGTTTTTTTTATCTCAAAACCATTTTTTTGGGGGTCAAAACAAATCAAATATTTCTCCAATAGAAACATAGAGTTTAATTTCCTTCGGATGGTAACCTCAACAGTTGTTGAATATCTGTCGAGGGTGTGCTGGAATTTAAAGACAAATATGTCTCTTCAGCCAGAAAGTTTCTGATTTGATACCGCTATGCTCATGACAGATATTCAACAACTGTTGATATCACCATCTGAAGAAAATTAGATTTTATGTTTCTACTGGAGCAATATTTGATTCGTTTTGGCCAACAAAATGTTTTGCTATAAAAATTGCAAAAACACTGCCTTTAATTAAAGTTCCCTACATTCTCACCTTATTGATCTTAAGTTATAAGGTCTGGTAGTGGCTGTCTTTAGTTCGAAATCCACACAGTGCAATTCATATGATAAATATTATTACTGCTACAGGGTTTGTTTAGTTCATGGGAGAAATGGTCTTTTTTCGTTACTTTGACGTTAATGACCCTAATTTTCGATCGGTCATTTTGGACTGATTAACGTTCACAGGGTATAATTGGTCATTTATAGGCAGACGAACACAAATTATAAGATTTGAGCTGCCTAATTTGGGTATGACCGGTTTAGTTTATGACCATACTGATAATTTTGAGATTAGGGTGGTCCATTTTGGGACTAATCAATCATTTTATATTTAGATTTGTCATGTAAGGTAGAATTTTTAATTCGTTGTAAAATGTAATCTCCCAAATAAGTAGGATTTTAGAAAATACAAACTTTTTTTTACATTGATAACATTTTACCATGTTTTAAGTGTTATTTTACAGGTATTGATAATATCTATCAAAAGTTACTTGACGTATGACTAAGAAAAATTATATATAATTATAATTTCTAGCTGTGAGATGCAGTTTCGTAGTGAACATACAGTAGCCCCATGGCTTCTTTGGTGCTAACTGACAGCTCACAGCTGACAGCTGACGGCTTTGAAAAGTTACTAGACCAAATTATGTATCCCTACGCCGAACCATATGATCTGCAAAAAACATGTGTTTAACAGCTGTCACTTCTGACAGTCAAAATTTAGGTAGATACCTAAATGTTGACTGTCAGAAGTCAGCTGTGAACTGTCAGTCAGGACCAAAGAAGCCATGGAGCTACTGTAGTAATAATAATTTTATTTAGAAACTGTTTTTTGACTTTTCTAAATGTTTCCTGTTGCTCACAAACATAGTAAACAAAACCATTCACATTGTTTGCAAAAAAGTTAAACAAACATTGTTTCAAGTCCTTTTTTTTTTTCTATTTCAAACTATTCCCATGCTCCCTAACGAAGGACCTCTGTAATATTTCTATTAGTCTAAAGGCTCGTTCCCACGGCGCGTGTTTAGACGGACTCGGCTCGTAGATTACATTATCACAGGTCGTGGAACAGAGAGATGCGCTTTGGCTCGGTTCGGCTCGGGCGTTCCCGTGAATTGTCGGTAAATGCTAGTGGCTCGAGCACCGTGCCACGAGTAGAGCAAACCACTCGTTGTGGGAATGGTTAGGCTCGTAAATATACGAACCACATGCTCGCGGGTCTACAAACCACGAGCCGTTCGCGACTTGCCGTGTGAACAAGGCTTACTGTGAACTCACACGTCCGCCGAAAAACTAGCGCAGAACAGAAACGTGGTCACGTGACGCGCTCTAAGCCGATCACATGATCTCTGCCTGATATGTTCAGCTCAGGAGAACCAACCATCTCAAATCACTGCGCATGCGCATTTGACAACGCATGCGCTCTAAAGCCAGAAGCAGACAGAAAGCTTCGTGTGTATCGATGTAATGGATTGTGCCAAGACACAGCGTTATAATTTGAAAACATACATCGGGAGAATGATCTAAAATATATGTCTACTACTAGAAAATAAAACCTGTTGATAATCAGCTGTTTTAAGTTAACGTTGCAATGCATCATGGGTTAACTTAAAGTGTGTGTGAATGTCTGCGCAGATTTTGTTTTCTATTTTCGGCGAATGTGTGAATCAAGCTTAAGGTTGGTTTTTTTTTTCAGCTGTCCAAGACATGACAAACTAGAACGAAACGTAGAAATAAGGAACTGACGTGCTCTGTGTGAAAAGCAGAACTAGATTGGTCCACATTGTAGTTGCTTGTTGTCAACAATGTTTGTAAACACGTCCAGACTCGTAAACTTCGTTTAGTGTAAAACTATTTAAAATGGATGACAAAGAAACATGTTTACAAACATTGTTTACAAACAGATCACAAACTTTTTTTAACACCGCGCCTTACTACCCGTTCGGGTTATACGCTTATGAACTAATTACGCTAATGGTATTAGGAATTTTATAAGGCTATATTTAGAGTAAAAGTACCCGCATTTGCGTGGAGGAAGAGTGGAAAAAACTTTTTTTCAACGCTCTCAATACACCTGACTTAGATTCGAACCTTGATCTCCCCGTCATCGGCAATCTAAGGCCCTAATCTATTATGAGAGACCAGGCGGCTACAGAAGCGGCTAATATCACAAATTGTTTTCGAAAAAAAAACTTAAAAACAAGTCGGAAAAAAGAGCGAGATAATTTGTAAATATTTGCAGACAAAACTCTCGGAAAATGTTCTCAAGTGATTTGATAGCAACGATAGAAACTACTGTGATTATACCAAGCGAAGATATCGCCCCTTGTATTAGAGGGTGATACATAACGCAGTACACAAGTGTATGAAATGTAGTATCTTTTATCTATCGGGCTGTAATGTCTAGAGTAAGGGTTCGGCCAGACTGACAAGGCGTGCGAGCGAGCGAGAGCGTGGTTAGCAGCTAGCTCTCGATAGTTGTTGACGAGGAGGCAAAGGTTCGTATCTTGGCTCAGTGAACTGAGGGTGGTTTTTGACAATTGATTTATTGTTGAGGTTTTCCCATCCTCTATCCGCGCTAATGGTGATTCTTATTTGTAAAGGTCTACTTTGATTATAATATTGAAGTATTTTAAAATATCAGTTTTACATATATATACACATAGGTATGGTTTATGATCCTACCAATTCAATTAGGCCGTTAGT